>JARHVA010004266.1:1122500-1332500 GCA_037957365.1 Torreya grandis
CTAATCTTCATTTAAAAACATTTAGAAATCTACATAAAGACTAGGTCAAATTAAACACATTTGCCTCTATCAAGATATTAACAAAAAATCTCATAGGTGATGCTTTAGATTTTTAAAACCAACTTAAATCTCACTCCATTACTAGTTTAGAATATTTAGTTAATGCTCTAGTCTAAGAGTTCCAAACTAGTGATTTCCTTGAGAATACCTTAGACCATTTTATCAATTATAAACATGGTTGATACTTGAGATATCATGCTAGTTCATCGTTAAACCTAAGTGTTCTAGTCAGTCTTGTCTTTAGATACTTAGCTTCCTTTAGCTAAATCCTAAAGCTTATTTGTGTTCACTTTATCTCTCATGATTGGTTATTCCAAGTCCATATGGAGGAGGAATCATAAAAGCCATAAAAACATTCAAAAGCTAAATCATTTAATAAAAGGCAATGTCCAAAAGGCAACATTCAAAATTCTCAAAATTCAAATCACATTAAAAGATGTGATTATAATCACTTCTCCTTTTTTTAATCAAAGATATAACTCCATAGTTAGACTCACAATAGAGCCAAGGTCGATTGGGGTATTGTAGGGTAGTAGATTAGAAAAGGAGAATAAAAAAATCTTTTAGTGCTACCTACTTTCTCACGCAAGTACCCAATCTTCACAGTAGACCAATGACTCGATAAGGGGTCCTGAGGAATAGGGAATGCATTGTGGGAAGGTAGGTCCATTTTAATTTTATTGTTAAAAACTACCTACATGACTTGATCTTAGTACCACACTTATTTGCCTACACATTTTTGTGTGTATAGTGAACATGTATCCTTTGTGTATTGATGGTCACTAGTCACTTAGTGTCTTCTCATTTCCTTAGTATGCCTCATGTCTCTTAAGGTCTTCTCATAAGATGCCTACATTATGATTTTTACATTCCCCTTTTCATTCCCTATAATCCTAATATTTCCCCTTGAGAAAATAATGTTCTATTCACTGATCACTCCCCTAGGGATTCCATTTGTGAGTTACATTCTAAGACCATAGATAAGACCTGACCTTCCTCATAAATTCCCATAATTTCCACACTACCATTATAAACATCCCCTTTTACCATTTTTTCACATTATTTCCACCTCATTGGTATTCCCTTTGTGGGTTGTAGTGTAATTCCATGGATAGGACCTGACCTTCCTCAAAAAAATTTCTAATATCCAAGTCACAACAAAATTACTTGTGTAAAATATGAGATAAGATGTGATTGATTATGAGTTACATGCCATTGACATGCTTTCCATCTTGATTTAGTATGTTTTTTGCTTACTTCATTAATATTTTCACTTTTATCTTCTTATTTTCTGATTGTAAGAATTTGACCATTTTTCTTAAGTTTTTTATACTTCCCAACTTGAATTGGTGTGATTAATTTAAGACCATTTTTGCCAATTTTGTTTCTCTTTTATACTTCCCAATGTGATTTAGTATGATTGATTGACTTAATTGATTTGTTTTTATCCATTTTTACTTCATATGTTTTCCACGTTATTACATTATTTTCATACTTCCCAATGTGATTTAGTGTGATTTTACTTATTTTAATTTGGTGCCACTCTTTTTCATAGTTTAAAAAATAACTTTTTGCCCTTTTATTTACCACTCTTTAATTTTTTATACTTAGCCATATTTTGATATGACACATTTCCCAATGTGAAATAGTATGTAGTATATTTGTTTTTGATTAATTATACTTATCCAAGTCCTTTTTTCTTGTTTATTTTTAACCATGCATGTGTCCTAGATAATGCTAGAAAAAAACACAACACATATCTCCTATAACATATACAACACAAGCAAAATAAAAGTTCTAGAAATAAATATATCTATGCATCCACAACCAAAACCATAATATAAAATGTATACACCCTAAATTGGTCAAGAAACTAAACATATCATGTATTTTCATAGTCCTTTCATAGGAGACTCTAACTAGAGAATATGAGTCTTATTCACATCTAGCCATGTCTTTTTGTCTAATTTGCCTTGGTCTTATTTTATACCCTAGACACCTTTTTGACAATTTTCAATCATTTGTAACCTTCCAGACTTAACCTTTATTGACCTAGGTTACTCTTTCAATGCTTATTCCATCCCCCTAGGTCTTGGACCCTCTAAACAATAGTGCCCAAATAAGACTACAATGTTGAAACCTAGGGTGTCTAATTTTTGGTGCTATTGTGCAAGTGCAAATTTGATTCTAACTGTTAGTTTCTCCCACAAGATGAGTCTTACCCCTTTGCTTTGCTTTGTTTCTAATTTTTTTAATGTTGACCAAATACAAAAAAAACTCCCAAATTTGAAATAACAAGTCTCCTATATAAAGGACTTCACAAGGCATTTTTTATCTAACACTTACTACTTTGACACATTATACATAATAAAAATCAATCAATAGTATATCTCAACTTCTCTACATCACATATAGACTTGCATGCTTGATCAAGGAAGGGCCTAGATGAAATTTATTCTTTCATCTATCATGTGTATTTATTATGCATGTTCCCTAAGGGAGTACTACATTGGATTTGAGACCCTAGCTTGAGGGTTAATGTAGGCAACAATTAGAACAGTAGGGGTTCTTGATTGTGTGATAATTATTCCCCTAACATAGTTTTTTCCCCCTTTTTATTTTGATGTATTCATTTTTTGCATGTGTGTAGATGAATATAGGTATTGAATATTAAAATAGACCTACAGTGAGATCCAATGACTTCTAGCCCCTAAAATTTGATACACATTGTCACATTGACCAAGCAAATAAAACCCAAAAAGCTTAGATCCTTAGGACAACAATGTTAGGAGGGACTATAGCACTGGACACTAGGGTGTCTTATTTCTAGTGCTCCTATCCAATCAAAAAATGGAACCTAGATTTAGATTCTTGATAGTGTATCAGTCCTACCCTTCAAATTCTAGCCTCAAAGTCCTTCATTTCAGTCTAAAACTAGATAAGTTTATTTATATTTATCTTTCATAGTCCCCTATTAAAATATATAGCTTTTCTATTATTCTAGACCCTTATTATTGAGGATATAAACACTAGATTCTAAAAAATAATAAAACATTTGGTGAATCTGACTTACTTCAAATAAATTTAAAACCCTAGGTACCCTTAGGGTTTTTACTTCAAATTTTGTGCATAATTTATTATAAAAATTCCTAATTTTTGTATTAATTATTGCAAAATTATTCCATTTCAAGCATATTTTTAGAATTTAATTTATATCCATAATTTTTAAAAATCCTAAAACCCTAACTCAACACCCTAGATTTCAAAACTAGGTCATCAAACACCAAGCCTCTCCTCACAAATTTTAGAAAACTATTTTGTAATTTTTGCAAATTAATTACCTTGTCAAAAATAAATTTAATTGCAAAATTAGTGGTTTCTTGTGCAAAAATTTAATTTCCAAAATTCTAATTTTTGTATAATTTTTTGTGCATTCATCCTATTTAAAATAATTTATAGAATTTAAAATTATTGCATAATTTTCAAAAGATTCAAAAACCCTATATTTCCAAACTAGGTCATCAAACCCCAAGTTTCCCTCCCTTACAAATTTTAGAAATTAATTTCATTTTTTTTGAAAATTGTGTAGTGTGCCAAAAATATTTTCAAAATTTCTATATCTATAGTTATTTTGTGCAAAAATTCAATTTCAAAATTCTGATTTTTGTACCAATTTTTGTGCAAATCATCTTGTTCAAATTAATTTTATAATTTAAATTATAGCCTTAAATTCAAAAATTCTAAAAATCTAGCTCAAAACCCTAGATTCCTAAACTAGGTCTTCCACCTTAAAACCATTCATCCTTGTAATTTTTAGAAATTAATTTCAAAATTTTTACAAATTGTTTAGATAGTCAAAAGTATTTTCAATATTTCCATGTTGGTAGTTATTATTGCATTTATTTTCGTAATATTACTTTTTCATATTCTCTGTGGTGAAATAAATAAAATGGCCATTAAGGCACTTCTTCCCTCTCATCCCATAGACAAATTTCTTAATTTTTTATATAATTATGATAATGAGTGGACAAATTTGAAAAATTGCACATTAGCTAAAAATGTGAAAAATGATTTTATTTACAATGAAGATAATTACTATTGTTGTAATGAGGAATATTGTCATGCATATGAAAGTGATAGTGAAGAGCAGATAGATGCATCTTCTCCTCTCAAACCTATCTCTTTAATCCCTTGTTCTAAAGAAAATACTTTTGATAAATGGAAAAAATACTTCTCACCTCATTCTCCTATGTAAAATACAAAAAATTAATAAATTAGTCATGCACATCCAAATTAACCTCTAATAGGTGATAATTTGCTTCCATGTGATCCAAATCTCTCCCTCTCTCTCTTTTTCTACTGCTATGTTCAAATTACAACAATATAAATGCAATAGAATCAAATTACCAATACATAGCTCAAATGATACATCTCATGTTCTTAACTCTACTTTATCAAAAGAATGTTCAAATGAAAAATCTCCTTCTCTTACTTCTCATATTTCACATGAAAATAATGCATGTCTTTCATCCATGGATAACATAGATGCACATGATATTCCAATGTCAAATGATAATTTATTGCATATTTGAAAAGAAATCAATCCTTCCATTACACCTCTCCCTAATAATTATGGAAGTGGTAATTAATATGATAGTGAGCATGCCAATGAATATGAAAATGAGAGTGATTATGAAAAATTTAACATATATGATAATGATGATTATAATTATGCACATAGTGAAGAAGAATATGCATCTCGTGTTTCTAATTATTCTCTCACTTCTTCTCCAAAATCTAATGCATGTCAAAATTTTGATCCTAATTTTATTCATAATTATATTTCAAATAATACACATGATAATAATAATGTCACATCCTCTACTAAATTAGCATGCGATTCACTAAAACATAAAGATACCAATGAATCTCCCAAGCCACCCCTCATTATAGTAAAACCCAGTTCTCACTCTTCACCTAAAGAGAATGGTAGCCCACATCCCTCTAGTAAGGTCCAAGTTACCATTAATCCTAAGGTTCAAGTGAGCACACCCCCTCTTTATGATATAATTTCAAAATGTAGCATTCCCATGGTTAAAATTAATAATAAAATTCAATGATTAAATGAACCACTTCAAGATACTAATGTACCATCCCAAGAGATCATCTCTTTGAGGCATGTAGTTGGTGAATTACAACACCAAGTACATCTCCTTACCTTGAAAAACAAAGCTTACAAGTCTTGGATGGATGCTAATGATCTACATGGTAACCCTATTTCAAAGACATTCAAAAAGATTCATTGCCTAAGCATTTATAAATACCATCATTACCTCACTTTGATGGAACTTGAGATCCATTCATACACCTTTAGGTCTTTTTGAAAAAATTTCCATCTCATGTGAGCCTGTTGATTCTACTCAAGTTATTTCAACATAAATTAGTGGGGGAAGCATAGAATTGGTTCTTTCATCTACTCCCTATTGGTTCATTACACACATATGATGACTTAGAGGAGGCATTTCTTAGATATTACATTGTAAACATGGGCCCACATGTTACATATGAGAAACTTGCCACACTACATCAAAATTCTTCAGATCTAGTTAGTAAGTATATTTTAAGATTCAAATCTCACATGTTAAAATTGATATACAACCAACATATTTAGAGATTCAAAATATATTTATTAAGGGGTTTTTCCAACCTCTACTCAAACATCTACTATATCAGATAGAGTCTTCTTTCAAACACTTATGTTATACATTTTTATCTTTAGAAAATAAATTAGGATTGATTCAAGTAGATTTAGTTGATCAGATCAATCTAGATTTCACAGTAGCATCTTCAGATAAAACTCCTAGAACTTAATGCCCACCATGTCCTAGATAAGATAGGAGACAACAACTAGAAAAACAACTAGTCAAGAACAAAGAGCGAGTATCTAGAGCACAACCAACCATCTACACTAAAGAGAACAACAACAAAGCACCACTATAGTTTGATTTAGAGTGGGATATCCCATCTTTCATATTATCAACACTATTAGATAGGAGGTTAATCACATTACCTTTTACTCATCGATGAGATCCACATCTTTTACATAGATATCCACATCAACCTTTTGTTAACTATCATCATATCCATGGACACATAGATAATGAATATTTTGGACTCAAATATTAAATTACTAGATGTGTTGATAATGGTATCATAGCATTCACATAAGGGGTACATATATCTCCTCCATTATGGAACCCTATACCTCATTCCTCCATGATTGAGTCATCCTATGATATTCCTTTACATGAATCATCAGTCACTCATCATGAGTGCAATGCAAGTTTTAGGATAGAATTTCATAGGAGATATCCTATTCCACCACCTTATAAGGTTTATAAACTGATACACTAACAACAACCTACATATAACACCGTAGTCAGAGGGATACATAGTGTAGTTCCATATACATATCCAAAAAAGTACCACTCATGAGAAATATTCACTACAGGCAAAATTTAAGGGTCCTATCTCACATAGTAACCCACTATGGTTAAGATTAGATGAACCCCCATCACATGTCATAGTTCCATATCAATGTATTTCTCAGTCATATACATCACAATAGAGGCCACATGGTGTTATTTCACATAAAAATCCACTATGATTGCGAATAGATGAGCCTCCTCCACAACATCTAGTTTTAAATACATGACCAATAAAGTTAAATTTTTTAGAATATTCACACATAGTAAAAATTCAAACTCAATAGATAGTATCAGATACAAAGCACATTCCTACACAACATGAGCAGTATGGGCACTTGTTCAGTTGGCTGATAGGGTTCAGATAGTGATACAACACATAATCATACAATGTATAGTCATATTGGTTTTATTTCATAAGCTTCACTTAGCAGGGTAATGATGGAGATAAAGGTCTAGCTACCCTTTATATTCTTGAGCCACTTTTAGGGAAGTAATACACACATAATGTTATTATACATCCCCTACTAAAAACTAACATTCCTAATTACTAATACCTATCCTATCCAACTACTAGCCTATAAAAATTAATATCTTACCACCTCAACCTATCCAAATGCTTTAACAATATTAAACCAAATCAAATAATTTGAAAAAGTTACCAATCTCAAACTAGCCTATCAAAATATAGATCTCCAAATCTTATTTTACCACTATTAAACCCAATCAACTTATCCAAACAATTTCACAATAATAGACCCAACTCAGTTTATCCAAATCAATTTTAAAAATTACAAAAACCAATAAATTTTTGCTTACACATAATCACAAATCAAAACTAAACAACACCTCCAAACATATATCAAAACAATTAAACCACATATCCTATATACTATTTTACCAAGCACATGCAAATTCAAAATCAATACCAAATCAACTATTTCTAAATCAACCAATTACAATCAATATACTAACATATTGTAGAATCCATAACATGAATACAATTAAAACCAAAATCAAACCAACATCTATATATAGAACCAAGTTTTCAAATACATATACACTATGTCAAATAAAATCAATCATGAATGGGCATCATGCCCTCAATCTTGATCTCACTCTCTCCTCTAGTACTAGTTCCATAATCCTATCTAACACTTGATGACCCTACACCTCTTTAAGCTCCTAAGTGACTCTTATACTAACTATCCCACTCCAATAGCCAACCATGATCCTCACACAAGTCTACATATCACTGCTAAAGATCCATATAGTCATCCATAATCTTCATGCTCACCATGCCACAATCAGGTGAAGGCATCTTATGCCTATCCAACTCAGCTCTAAGTTCATGTCTCTCTCCTACTACGTAACATATGAAACTATAGTTATAGCAATCCTATCAAACAAATGAGCATATATGTGAGATATAACCATCACTCATTCTATCAAACCCTCCTCCACCACATCATCAAGAACATGTTGTGTGGGATCTCAAAGTGTTGACTCAATGATGGTATCCTAAAACTCATCATCTCCCCTCCACACCCCAATAGGCGCCTCATATTATTCACCTCCCACCCCACCTACACACATAAGAAGTAAAACACTACATTAGATATATAATTTCAAATCCAAACTAAAGCACAAACATAGGTACAATTCAAATACAATCACTGATTACCTCCCATCAATTGGATCAGCTCAAGTTCCTCATATACAGGAACATCCACTCCATCCACATAATATAATGGAGCCTATTAATGCCTAGCCCACTATGTATTATATGCCTCAGTACATACCACATCATCTACATCAAGAATATCTATAGTTGCATCTCATGCATCTAAGGGTAATGGTGCCAACTCAACCTTAGTAGGTCTTGTATGAGCCCTTGCTCTTATTAGTGCCTGTACACTCAACCATACCCATGCTACATGACAGACATCTTGTCAAAATCCAAAATTTTTAGTCATATGCTAATATTGAAATCACTCATATACTCTAGCCTAATGATCATGTAACCAAAAACTGACCCTCATATACCATAGTTTTTCTTCATCCTCAGGCCATCTAGGGAATCCTCTATAGGGCCTCCATATGATATCTTAAGCTACCAATCTATCTAACATTCTCCTATAGTGATTTATCTTAGGAGATCAAATAGTCAAATTACTCATCCATCACTCGCTAAATGGCTATGTATATGCCCAACTCACCCTCGCTAATCTAATCGATCACACAATTGCTATGTGCTCATAAGCCCAACAATGTAATAAAGTGGACATACCCACACCACCATTGAATGTATCCTATGTAAATATATATAAATCTTTGTATAAGTGGGAAAGCATAATCCTACCCCATGAGAATATAGAACCATACATTTCAATGATATGAACCACTTTATGCATCGTATAATCAATATACACTCCACTACCATCCACTGCAATAAAAGAAACCAACAATACAACTAAGCACTTTCACAGGCATGGACCACTCAAATGCATAATAATTGCCATTAATAGATCACTATCACTACCTCTCTAATGTTCACCTAAAGGCACACCAACAAAATATAAGGATGCATGATCAATGGCATCAACACCCATGTCATCCTATAGTGTCACCCATTGCCCACTAATCAGCAAATGCAAAATGTAGGATACATCTTCTAGACTAATAGTGATCTCTCTAGTAAGAAGCCAAAATATACATGTATCAACATTCTACCTCTCACATAAGGTAGTAGTCAAGTACCTATCCCACTACACTATGCCCAAGTCACATAAATCACCCAACCCTACCCTATCCATAATGACATGCTCATCAATAGACAATGGTAACATCCTTAGTGTCTCCATCACCTGACCTCTATAAAATTCTCCCATTTGCACCTCACCTTGAAAACACTAGAAAATAGACTATATGTTAGACAACCATGCCAAGAAAAATATCTAAGAAGTACAAAAGTAGGAATGACTCAAAAATTGAAAAAACCATCCACAATAGATAATAGTGCTAAAGAAGGACACTAGTACTAGACAATAATGCTGGAACTTGAATATCAACACTACATCCTAGACAACAGTGCTAACTCTAGGATATGAGCACTATAACTAGTAAAAAATTTCCAAGACTACTTAAAATAGATCAAAAATATCCAAAACATGCTTTTAAATAGGTAAGAATCAAGTGTTGAGCTTACTCATCAGGCTAATCTCTCCACCAACTTGAATCTAGCCTTCCAACTACTCAAAATGGGTCAAGGAAGGTGCTCATCTCCTAGGCATTTTCTCACTATAGAGCTCCAATATCTTAAACTAGTCAATGCATAAATGAACCCAAAGTCACTCAAAATTCCTATATCAACCAATTTTTTATTCATAAGCAAAACACCATTTTACCCATAGCTAGAACCTTATAGCTCCATTTTACAAACCATTTGGTTTAACAAAATCTTAATAGTGATACCTTCAACATCAAACATGCTTTGCTCTATCGCTACATCATCTATAGCATATGTACATCCCTATACTTATTTTGTACCCTGATATACAAATTGGTAACTACCAATAAAAACTCAGTCAAACAACCCAACTAAATCAATAAATTTTTTGATCCATTTAATCTACTACCACCTTGTTTGCATACCACAACACAAACATTTATAATCTCTACTATACCCACACACAAGCTTTGGTCCTAATAAATCAAGAACACATTTCAATCCTAGTAATTCAACTCTCACCAATCAAACAAAAGACTTCGATCTATTTGCTACATGCTTACCTAGTTAGTATTCATATGTCACTAGTCATCAATT
This sequence comes from Torreya grandis, assembly GCA_037957365.1. Classification (NCBI taxonomy): domain Eukaryota; kingdom Viridiplantae; phylum Streptophyta; class Pinopsida; order Cupressales; family Taxaceae; genus Torreya; species Torreya grandis. The sequence continues at coordinate 1,132,872 of JARHVA010004266.1, forward strand.
TTGGCTCAACCTCCTCTATCTTATATCTCATCCCTTTCCCAAAAAGGGGGCATCATTATTACTATCTCTACAAATTACTTAGTCTCCATATACACTCCTATAGGTAAATACACCTTAGTTATCACACCTCTAGTAGGCAGATTATCAGACTTAGTATAGATTGGTCAAGATTATATAGTGATTTAGACTACAATGGGTCACTCAGCCTAGTTTTTATGCCTCTAAAATATAGATTAGTAGCATTACTCATCTTAGATTGGTCAAGATTATAAAGTGATTCAGTTTATGTGGGTCACTTAACATCACTTAGACATCTAAAGGGATATACCAGTAGTTTATAGATACATAGACTATTCAAATATAGTGGTTTAAATTATATGGACTCACAGTGACTTCGATACAGACTTAGACTCAGATACAAAATTTGGGGGCATGTACACTACTACACATTTCATACATACAACTTCATACAACATGACATAATTACATGACCAGATAGTAAATTATAGGCATAGTGCAGAGCACATTATTTTGATCTCCAATTTTGCACATGGAACATGGCACGATAGATCATGGCACATGTGGTTATATATATTTACAAACTATCTAGATGCATCACTTACATACCAGATTTAGGGGTATGACATAGATGATCATTTTATTTAGAATCTAGGATTATACAAATTGGAATGGCAAAATAGGCCATTTTCTTCTTACACATTTTACAAAAGTTTTTAGATTACACCCATGCATACCCAATTTGGACTGTATGATTTTCTATAGAAATTGGTCCATAGCATTATTTAGACCCAAGAGTTTATGTGGGACAAAGGGCAGACATTGGTTTTGAACCTTTGAACAATTCTCATTTCTAGTTCATATTATTCAAAGTGGGAGCATGATAGATCTTTCTCTTCACAACATACAAATTATATACACACATTCCAAATCACATGAGTTTATGTGGGATAGAGGGAAGACATTGGTTTTGGGCCTTTGAACATTTCTCATTTCTCATTTAGATTTAGTATAAGGGGTATCCATTAAAAGGATTCCTTTTTCCAGGCACTATTCAGATTCAATATAGGGGGCATCTATTATAAGGATTCCTTCTTTCTCTAAGAACTATTTAGTTCTTCATCCACTTTCCTAGCCAAGAAGTTGGATCCTTTTTTAGTACACTTATCTCCATATAAGTAAGTTTAAGTATGCATCTTCTTTCTTTCTTTTACTCTAGTATTTCATTTCATTGCATCACTAGATTAAAAGGGGGGAAAATATATACACCCTAAATTGGTCAAGAAAACACACATATCATGTCTTTTCACATTCCTTTCATAGGAGACTTCAACTAGAGAATATGAGTCTTATTCACATCTAGCCATGTCTTTTTCTCTAATTTTTATTGGTCTTGTTTTATACCCTAGACACCATTTTGACCATTCCTAGTCATTCATAGCCTTCTAGACTTAACCCTTACTAACCCAAGTTACTCTTTCAATGATTATTCCACCCCCTAGGTCCTAGACCCTCCAGATAATAGTACCCAAATAGGACTACAACACTGAAACTGAGGGTGTCTAGTTTTTGGTGCTATTGTCCAAGTGAAAATTTGATTCCAACAATTAGTTTCTCCTACAAGATGAGTCTTACCCATTTTATTTTCTTCATTCTTAAGTTTTCCAATGTTGGAAAAATGAAAATAAAACTCCCAAATTAAAAATAATGAGTCTCCTATATAAAATGACTTTACAAGGCAATTTATAGCTGACACTTACTACTTTGGTACATTAGACATAATAAAAATTAGTCAATAGTATAGCTCAGATTCTCTGCATCACATATAGACTTGCATGCTTGATCAAGAAAGGTCCTAGACAAAATTAATTCTTTCATCTATCATGTGCATTGATTATGCATGTTCCCTAAGGGAGAACTACATCAAATCTAAGACCCTAGCTTGAGGGTTAATGTAGGCAACAATCAGAACAATAGGGGTTCTTGATTGTGCGATCATTCTTCCCCTAACCTAGATTTTTACCCCTTTTACTTTTGATGTATTTATTATTTAAATGTGTGTAGATGAATATAGGTATTGAATATTAAAATAGACCTATAGTGAGCTCTAGTGACTTTGAGCCCCTAAAATTTAGTACACAGGCTCACATTGACCAAGTGAATAAAACCTAAAAAGCTTAGATCGTCAGGACAATAGTGCCAAGAAGGACTATGGCACTGGATACTAGGGTGTCTTGTTTCTAGTGATCTTATCCAATAAAAAATGGAACCTAGATTTAGATTCCTGATAGTGTCTTAGTCCTACCCTTCAAATTCTAGCCTCAGAGTCCTTCATTTCAATCTAAAACTAGATAAGTTTATTTCTTTTTCTCTTGCATAATTGTTATAATATATATTTTTCCCTATTAAGCTATATTTTTCCTATTAATCTAGACCCTTATTATTGAGGATCTAAACACTAGATTCCTAAAAATAATAAAACACAAACACATAAGATTAGCATCCAACTGTCAACATAGAAAATCTTTATATATATATATATATATCATGTGTTTTTGATACAAATTATAAAAATAAATAACTCTAACTCTAAGGCTAGGCTCTATCACATCTATCTCATGGAATAATCATGTTTCCCATACATTCATCAAATAGTCCCCTCTAAATAGTACACTGTAAAAAGGATGTCTCATATCTCAAGCCTGCTACTTATCCCTGTAGGTTGGCCAGCTAGGCCTATACCTATCCTAGTTGAATCATGGTAGACAAATGTATGCATCTCTCCTAAGCCAAGGCATAACATGCATATGCCTCTCCTAATCCCACCCCTACTAATGGCTATAGCCCATTTTCATGTGCCTATAAGCACCTCACAACCTCTCTTATTAGTCTAAACTAGCTCACCTAAGCTAGGGAAAATGGTACTATAGGATCATCCAACATGGTAGAGTCATATGGTGCCAGAACCCCATCTAGAATATCATGGAGTGATCCCATCATTAGGGATCCCCATCTGGCCTCCTCCTCATCCATAGGATATACAAAATTCAAACCATATAGATGTTACATCATATATATATCTCAAAATCTATCTATCTACAATCTATCAATCTATCTATATAACTAGCATTCTATTTTAAAAACTTAATAAGATTACAACCATTTATTACCTATCTTAGTGTCACCAATCACCATATCTCTATCTAATCAACCACCAAGCATGGTCTCTCCATCAGCTCATCCCTTAAATACCTCATCCATGGGACACCTCCTAATTAACACAAACCCTATTGTCACCACATGTGTACATCTCAAGCCTCACCTTAGTGGTACCTCTATAGACTAGCTTTTCCTTAGGCCAACTGATGGGTCATCCTAGATGACTACCCTTAATGCTATCTCTCATTACTATCATATCTATCAATGGTGAAATTGAGGTGGTCATCACTCCTCCTATTATGGTGCTAGATATGGTACTTATGGCACTCCTACATCTATGTCCATGCCCTCTTTAGCTACTAAATATCATGCTCAACCTATCCATGGTATCTCACTCTATGGTTTGATCTCCAATCTCATGAATAGTGCTCCTTCTCCTCTTCCCCTCAAATCTCTCGCATGCCAAGCCCAAAATGTAAAAACTAGTATAGGAGATGCTAGGTGAGGGATTCTAAACTATCTTGGCAAGCATGCCACTAGATATGGCTCTACCCACCAAGTGTAGTATCCCATGATCTATAATTATGCTAACCTTGGTGCCACCATCCCATAATTTAGCCAAACTACTAAAATGTGTGAATAATGCTACCACATGATCTCTCCTTGTGTGATAATTTATAAAATTACCATGTGGGGTATGGCCCATGCCACCTAATCCTATCTCTATCTTATCACCCAAGGCAACTGATCATCAACCAAATGGGGTAACCCAATTGGTTGGTACATAGGAACCTCTCATATATCTAGGAACTCAATAATGCCACTAGCCCCATGGTATTCTACCCTTTATACAAAATCCCATATATATCATGCATGAGTTGAACCTAGATGATAGAACCTAAGTCATAGAGTGCCCCCTACTCCAATATCAACTGACACAAGGCTATCACATATAATGGTACTTGCCAATTATTGGAAATATTTCCATTGATGTCAAAGGTCTAGCATTATTGGTGATAAAGGCCCCATTGCATTTAATTATGTTTATAATAGTTATATCTTGGATAATGTGTGTTAATATTTATTTAATATTAATGAATATATTTTTGGTTGCATATAAGTCAAAAGAGGGCCCATGGAGAAGTAAAAGAGTCATGGGGTAAATATAAAAGAAGAATGGGATGCATTTTACCTTAAAGAGTCATCTTGAGGAATTCCAAGAGTCACCAAGTGAAGACAAAAGAGGAAGGGTGTAATTTGTCATGAAGGGACACTTTGAGGAATATAAAAAGTCACCAAGAAAAGGACAAAAAAGGAAAGGATGCTTTTGCTTATGAAGGGTCACCATATGAATTTTCAAATGTAAGGATACGAAGGGTCATGTAAGTTTGGCACCATTTTCCATGAGGATTGAAGGGTCACAAAGGGTGAAGGACAAAAGTCATTTGGAAAGCTATAAATAAAGGCTTGAGAAGCCATTTGTAATATGGGAGATAGAGTATGTTTTGTAATTGTTATATCTAGCTTAGAAGAGTAGAAGAGAGACAAGAAAGAGATATTGGAATGAACTATCATTTGTTGAGATAGAAACATTGAGAGATAGTTGTGTGGTATACATAAAAGGGGTTGGTGCTCTTGTGGGTTGGTGCTCCTATGGGTTAGTGCTCACAAATAGTTGCTGTGTTGGTGCTCAGCAAAGGGGTTGGTGCTCATGAATAGTTACTATTTTGGTGCTCATCAAACGGGTTGGTGCTCTTGTGGGTTGGTGCTAAAAAAAGGGGTTGGTGCTCCTACAAGTTGGTGCTTGCAAATATTGTAGTTTGAGTTGGTGCTCATTCATATACTTGAGATTGTTCTCTGTGGTTTTTCCCACATTGGGTTTCCATGTTAAATTTGGTGTCTCTCTCTATCTTGTGTGGTGTTTATTATTTTAGTTTTATTTCATATCCTTAATGTATGGTTAAGTGGAATTTGATTAAGGGGAAGTTGATAAGATTTATGATATACTGATTCACCCCCACTCTCAGTATATCCCATGCTTAACAATTAGTATTAGAGCAGGTTCCTTTTGAAAAAAAGTTATAGCTTGAAGGAAGATCAAGAAAGCACGATGGATGGATCACATGAAAGATTTTATACAAATAAGGCACCTTTGTTTGATGGGATAAATTATGTTTTTTGGAGCATAAGAATGAAGACTTATTCGATGGCCCTTGGATTTGACATATGGCAAGCAGTGGTGGAGGAATATGAAGAGCCACATACACTTGTAATTACTCCAACAAGAAAGAAGGCAAGCAAACATAATGCTAAAGCTTTAAATGATATTTTATGTGGTTTATGTGAATCTAAATTTGTTAAAGTTATGAAATGTAAATCTGCTCATGAAACTTGGGTAAAACTTGAGAATATTTACAAAGGTGATGGAAAGGTTTAGCAAGCTAAGATTCAGACTTTTAGAAGATAGTTTGAGAGTTTGAAGATGGAAGAAGAAGAAGATATAACAAGTTATCTTGTGCGAGTTGATCAAATAGTAAATCAGATTTAAGGTCATGGAGAAAAGTTAGAAGAGTCAATGGTGGTACAAAAGGTTTTGAGATCTCTACCAATGAGATATGATGCAAAGTTTTCAACAATCAAGGAGATAAAGAATTTAGCCAAGCTAAATATGGATGAGATTCATGGTATTATCATGACATATGAGATGTAGACTGAACAAGATAAACCCTCAAAGAGAGAAGTAGATTTCAAGACATCAAAGAAAGAGAAAGCTAATATTTAAGAATCAAGTGATAGTTCCAATGATGATGAAGATCACAATGGAGCTCTTTTCATTCACAAACCAAAAAGGGGAACATGTAAATATCAAGGAAAATTACCTTTTAAATGTTTTAATTGTGGAAAGATTGGACATTTTTTAGCTAAATTCCCAAATAAGGGTAATGATGATGAAGAAGGAAAGTCTACATACAAAAAGAATTTCAAAGGCAAATTCAAGAAGGGATTTGAGAAGAAAAGCCTGTATTCTAAAGATCCTTGCTCAACTGAAGATAGTGGAGTCAGTGATTTAGAAGAAGAAGAGATTCTATTCATCACCATACATGAAGATGCCTCTACAAGCTAAATTAAAGATGATCAAGAAGAAGAAGAGGATGAATCTAAAGTGAATCTGGAAAAACTCATTTGTGCCTTAGAAGATTTAGAAGCTATTGAGAAGAAGAATCAAAGATTGAAGTGCCAAATTAAGAAAAATGAAAAGGAGTCAAAGGAAATAATTGATGATCTAACAAAACAATTTGAATAAGCCAAGAAGAATGAAGAAGATCTAATAACATAGTTGCAAAAAATAAGAAAAGAATGTGAAAGGTATGTTATTGAAATTGTCTCTTTAAAAGAAGATATTGAGAAAGTAGTAAATGATAAAGTAGTTAGTGATTCAAAATTTGAGGATAGCACTAACATGTTGAATAAGATATTAGAAAGCTAAAAGGAAATATCAGACAAGATAGGTATCAAATTTGAAAAGAAAAAGAGCTATGTTCAAGCTCTTACAAAAGAGGAAACAAAAAGGGAAGAAGTGAAGAATATAGAGGACATCTCAAACAAAGAAGGCTGGAGGGAGCAAAGCTACAAAAGGCAATGAGGTTAGAGATACACAAACATGTCTTATTTTTATGGTTACTATTTTTATTGTAATGGATATGGTCATAAGAAGTTAGAATGTAGAAAAAGAGCTAATAGTTTTAGAAATAAGGAGAAAGAAAGTCATGTAGAGCCAAACAAAAGCTATAACTCTTTTGCTCCTCTATCAAGATTTGATGAAGAGGCCATAATATGTTACAAGTGTAACAAATTTAGACACATTGATCAATACTATAAAAGCGTGTTCAAGTCAGTCAAGAAGGACCAGAGTTTCAAGGCTCCATATCAAGAAAAAGGTTCAGACATGTTCATGGTAGAAGAAACAACTTGAAGATTCTATGTTGGTTCAAACAACTTTGCATACAAGAAATGAAGATCAAATATGGTATGTTGATAGTGGATTCTTGAGGCATATGATAGGAGACAAGAGTAAGTTCATAAATCTAAAGAAGATCAATGGTGGCATAATGAAATTTGGTGATAAAACCACTACTAGGATAGTTGGAAAAGGTATTTTGAGTTTGGATAATGGTAGAACCAAGACTAAGAATGTATTGTATGTTAAAGGTCTTAAGCATAATCTATTGAGTGTAAGTCAAATATGTGATCAAGGATACACATTAAATTTTTATGTAAAAGGTTATGAGATTAGAAGAAAAGATTTAAATGAGTTGATTGTAGATGCTCAAAGGATAGGCAACAATTTATATGTATTATCAGATATCTTCTCAAAGGCACGATCAAAGGACACATTCAAGGATCTACGAGAGGAGTTGGGAATAATTTATTTTACTTCCTACCATTAAGGTTCAACATCAATTGAGGGGGAACTAAATGTTAGCTCTAGGTAGGCCCTTTGCCATTAATGTCAAAGGGAGAGAATAATAGGTACAGGTACAGGTGTAGAAATAGGTACAAGGAATAGGTGCTACAGTAAGGGGTAGTTACTATATGTTTTTTAGATGATAGTATATGCAAGTTTCAGGATGTGACAATTTTAAGATTGAGGTTTCCATCAATGACAAAGGGGGAGATTGTTGGAAATATTGTCATTGATGTCAAAGGTCTAGCATTATTGGTGATAAATGCCCCATTACATTTAATGATGTTTGTAATAGTTATATCTTGGCTAATGTGTGTTAATATTTATTTAATATTAATGAATATATTTTTAGTTGCATATAATTCAAAAGAGGGCCCATGGAGAAGTTAAAGAGTCATAGGGTAAAGACAAAAGAAGAATGGGATGCATTTTCCCATGAAGAGTCATCTTGAGGAATTCCAAGGGTCGCCAAGTGAAGACAAAAGAGGAAGGGTGCAATTTCTCATGAATGGACACTTTGAGGAATACAAAAAGTCACCAAGATAAGGACAAAAGAGGAAAATATGCTTTTGCTTATGAAAGGTCACCATATTACTTTTCAAATGCAAGGATACGAAGGGTCATGCAAGTTTGGCACCATTTTCCATGAGGATTGAAGGGTCACAAAGGGTGAAGGCCAAAGGTCATTTGGAAAGCTATAAATAAAGGCTTGAGAAGCCATTTGTAATATGGGAGATAGAGTATGATTTGTAATTGTTATATCTAGCTTAGAAGAGTAGAGGAGAGAGAGGAAAGAGATATTATAATGAACTATCATTTGTTGAGATAATAACATTGAGAGATAGTTATGTGGTATACACAAAAGGGGTTGGTACTTTTGTGGGTTGGTGCTCACAAATAGTTGTTGTGTTGGTGCTCAACAAAGGGGTTGGTACTCCTATGGGTTGGTGCTCATGAATAGTTTCTATGTTGGTGCTCAATAAAGGGGTTGGTGCTCCTATTGGTTGGTGCTCATGAATAGTTGCTATGTTGGTGCTCAACAAATGGGTTGGTACTCCTACAAGTTGGTGATTACAAATATTGTAGTTTGAGTTGGTGCTCATTCATATACTTGAGATTGTTCTCTATGGTTTTTCCCACATTGGGTTTCCACATTAAATCTGGTGTGTCTCTCTATCTTGTGTGGTGTTTATTATTTCAGTTTTATTGCATATCTAGAATGTATGGTTAAGTGGAATTTGATTAAGGGAAAGTTTATAAGATTTATGATATACTGATTCACCCCCCCTCTCAGTATATCCTGTGCTTAACACTAGTGAAATTGTGACAAAAAACTCATGCTATCACAAGTCCTATCATAGCCTTTTGGATATCTAAAATTTAGATAATATAAACATTAAATAGACTCACCCTTAGTCTCAGGTAAATACTTCCAATCATGTCACCCTTTGAGTTAATTCTCACATCTCCTCCTGACAATTTGGTATCCCTATGATCACTAACATACCCCTATAGGAAGTCCAAGTAATGCATGGACATCCTCCAAAGTGATAACAACCTCTATGGTATCCCCATCCACCACCCATCTAAAGGTATTGGTCAAGCATTCTTAGGATCCCTAGAATATGACCACTAGATTAGCACTCAATATAACTTGTCGCATCTCCATGATTCCTCCCAAGCCTAGAATGATCAATATAGCTCTATCTACCTCTGTTAGGGGCTCTAATAGATCTGGTAGCCATGATGCCTCCACCAATCACCAAAATATCTAGTGCCCTTATAATAATAATAATCAAACAATAAAAGATATATTAGACCTCCATTTCATTTAGAATCAAAATACATTCTTTTAAATTTTAACAAAAATATCAATTCTTGCCTTAGTATATTCATTTTTACCAATTTCACCTATTTTTAGCGTAATTGGCCATTTCAAGTACTTAGTCAGGCACCATGGGCCTTCAAAGTATTATACCAGCCATTTCCCCTCATTTTAGTACTATACCAACCATTTAATAACATACTAAGTCATCCTATACCTACTAGGTCAGCCTTTTCATCATCTAATTTTCTACCTATTAGGTCATCTAGATTGACTTAGTCCTTTTAAACTACTGACTCTTTGACCATTTATAATAAATGCCTTCAACATTTATTACTCTAATCCCTTTCAAACCCAATTCCCTATTTGACCTCTAGTTTCCTTAAAAACTTATTGGGGTTCATTATAGTTTATATAATTGGTTTAAATTAAAAATTTCTATAAAAAACTTAATTTCAAATAAAATACTCAAAACAATTTTGAAATTTTTAGTTGCTTACCTGTGCTACACTTGCTTCAGCTTCTAGGCATCCTTCTCATCTTAACTATTATCTCATCACTATCTTGGTTCTTTTGGTTTTTGCTCAAAGCTCTATTTTTTTCTTAGAATAGTAAAAAAATAACAAATGAAATCTTTTTCACCCTATATAAAGTTACTCTTCACAATTATCTACCCTTCAAATATTTACTGTCAAATTCCTTATTTTGACCATATCTTTGTTTTTACTAACTCATTTTTCAAACCATAAAAAGTTATAAAATCTTGACATCAGAGAGAATATTTTTCACTATTATATGACTATATTGTAAAAAAATTATTTCTCACTCTTTTTTGTACTAATCTCTACAGGTTCATGTAATGTTCCTCATATTGGATGCCTTCACATCTCTTACATCTCCTTCTTTATCTACAACACTAAGGTAAATAAAGGTTTGTGTTTTTCAATTTTGTCCTTTCATTTATCTTATTTTTTCCTTACTTCACTTTACTTAGCATCAATGTTGTGTGTCATCATGTTCTATTCCTGAAGCACCATCCCATGTTACACTTACATGACACGTGATTAAATTTGAGTGGGGCATATGTATACACATAATATTTTCAAATTTTTTTTATCAATTACTAATTCTCTTTATCTTTAAATAACCCATCAAGCCTTACTCTCTCTGAGTACACACCATAAAGGGTGCACTAGGAAAGGGGTGGTCAGACTATCGATGCTTCACAGGATTATTTTCCTTTTTTCCACTTGTTATTTACACACTTGTCTCCTACAAACTATTCCCATAAGCTTGTTCTTCTCTCTTTCACACTCCTCCAATATTTTACCACCTTTAGTACCTCTTTTTCTAACCTAAAACCCCTTTTGATAGTTTATATGACTAGGTCAGTTAGGTTGACCTTGTACTCTTATTGGTGAAACTCATTTAGGGTCTAGGTCAGCTCTTGGCCGACCTAGCCCATGACATGGTGAATTTTTTTTAATAATGATACTAGTTTGATTAGGTCAACCCTGTCAGCTAAAAATTTCAAAAGGGATTATGGTTAAATCTACCTATATATACACAATCATTTTTCCATTATTTAAAGAAGAGAAGAAGTAAAAACTACTGCACATCTATTTATCCACCATTCTACTTGAGGATCAAGATTAGGGTTTCATACTTTCTTTGGAGATAAAGATATTTTCTTATGGAAAAGTCTTTTGGATGCATTGATAGGTTGTATAGCTTAAAATTTATTTGTCCTTATCATACTTACATACCAAAATAACCTCTTATGAATCAACTTGGCCAAGGGAGATATTGAGGCTTAGTAGGTTCATCGTCATAGGTAAGTATTCCTAACTTTGTTCCTTTTTTATAAGAGTAGATAGATATGAATTTGTACTTATCTTCCATGCATTAGGATTTAATATACATTGATGTAAGTATATGCATTATATGAAATTTTAATTTTTTTGTTTATTACCCCCACTTTGTACCACAAGTTTTGGTGAGCACTAGATTATATTTTGTTTGCTTTACTTGTTATTAGTTTAGTGAATATTAAAACATAGGACTTAATTAGGGTTATTACATGGTTTCTCTTGATTGGAGGCTTTGAATCACTCCTAGTGATATTATTATGATAAGATATCCCTTAATTAGGTTTAATGGATCTTTCACTAGTTATATTACTGATTATATAATGTATCTCCAATTGGAAGTGTAAGTAGGATCTATCTTCTCTGAGCTTGGATTGATTTGTAAATATGATGCATTTTTGATTGCATACATTTACTATCACCTTAATACCTTACTTATTCCTCTTGGATTTTAGTTTATGAGTTACATGGTAAGACTTAGTGAATAAACCAATCCCTCCTCACAAACACCTGTCATTCTATTTCATATATTGATTTTTATCCCAAACTTAGCTAGGTGTCTTCCAAGAAATATAAAGAAATGGTTAAGTGTAGTCATTTCCTCACTTATAATTAGTCATATTATATTTTGGTAAAACTATAAAAGTATATATTTATTTTCTCATTCACATTATACCTTATTTATGATGATGTCTCATACTTGTACCAACTTCCCTTACACAATTTTTACAATTGGGAAACCAATCATTTTATGATCATTTTCATCCTTCTCTATATTGAATTTTCCTTTTGAGTTCACTAAAGTTAGTTTTTAGTTTACAAATTTTCTAAGGTACAAGTATAGGAGTATTTAGTTTCCTCTCCTTAGTGGCTAAGTGTAAGCTCTCTTGTGGTTATCATCTTTAACACCCATGTTTGGTTTTTTCAAAATTTGTGAGGTGGAATAGAAAAATCCAAAAGAGTTAAAATCCATATCATAATAAAATGCAATGTTAAAATAAAAATAAAATATTAAAAGTCAAATCACATAAAAATACATGATATTTTTGGCAAATATCTTATTCTATTCAAATCTCAAACTCCACATTTGGCCTAGGTCAACTAGGGTGAAGTAGGCTAGTAGACTACAATAGAAGATCTCATTTTAACATTATATCTTCATATTATTTAGTGTCACATAATTTCTCACATAATTACCCAATATTCATAATAAACTTATGACTCTTTAATGGGTCCTTTGGAATGAGGAACATATGGGTAGGTATGATCCTTTTATCTTTTATACATGCCAACCTTCATGGGATGATATTTATACTTCACCAAGTAGTGCAAGCTTATGTTATCTTGGTAGGGTTATATAGGGCCATTGCTATTTAAAACTCTTAGTCTTACCAAATTGATTCAAGTGTATTATTTATAGTAAATACCATTTTTACACCTTGATAACTCCTTATTTTCCCTCCTTCCATCCTTCCCATTAATAGACAAGTTTGTTCCAAAATATTTCCATCTTCTTGACTTCTTATTATCCATCTCTTTAAAACATGGTAGTAATAAGGCAATATTAATTTTACCACCTTTATAATATAATCTATATCTTTGAGTTATTTCAAGATGTTGTCTTGGTAATTGAATTATCTTCCTAGGAGTTTTCTTAGTCATGTTTGGGATATTGAGTAATATATTCACTTTTTTAAAGCCATTATGTCTATTTTTTCCCTTTCATGTTTTCAAATTTAATTGAGTTTAGTTTTTAAGTTCTATTAAATTTATGTATTTATCATAAATTAGTTATGTGTGTCCTTCATTTGAGTTATATTTTAACTTATCTTACTTTGGATGCATTTATGGCTTTTTTAGTCTTAAGTGGTCTTAGAATTTTAGATTACCAATGGTGGCTACTTATTTGATCTTATGATCCTCCCCCTAGACACTAAGATGGATATGAAAGGAGATATGAACTTGTAATTACAAGTTTGGATTTATAATAAACATGTCAAGATCAATGGTTGACAATGGAGAAATTGTCAATATAGTCCACTTCTCATTTATCCAAAATCTTGGCTATGGAGAAACCAACCAATCTACAACTAGAAAAACCTTGATAGGATATGATAACCTCAAATCCTATTCCATGGGGACCATTATAATACCCATTACTTTGGGTCCTAAAATTATGATAACCAAATTTTATGTTATAGATAATAAAAAAATTAAAACATCATCTTAGGGAGGCCTTGGATCCATAGGATAAAGGCAATCCATTCTACCCTCTTTTAAGAAATTAAGTTTTTACACCTAGGGAATGTCTTTGTTGCCTAAGGTGATCTAAATCCATCTGATGTTCATCAGGAATCCCTTAAAAAAAGAATAACATTTCACACTGATTATCATTTACCTAGTAATAATGTGGTGAATCTCCCTCCACTATCTAAGGATAAAGATATCATCACAACCATAATGTGTGTTACAAAATTGAGTTTTGAGAGTCTCAAAGCCTCACCAAATTAAAAATAGAGGTAATTGGAAAAACAACAATAGATAAAATGGGTGATAAAACTATTAGAACAAAACCAACCATATCAACCAAGGCTATGGTTGATATCATTAGCATCCTAGAAAATGATAAACCCATTACAGTCCATTTTGACCCATGAGGATTAGGGATATAAAACCTTTTCAAATCTCAAAACCTATGAATGTAATAAGGGTTAGTCAATATACCTAACATTTTTATGGTTGAGATTATTTAAAAGTAAGAGACACTCCCTAAAAAACATGATGAGTCTTATTTTATGAGTGATCAAGGGATGCTCTACTATAATGGAGAAACATTCCATTTTGTTTCATAGGCAAGAGTTATTTTTATTTAATATAGAGGAAGGATTGTGCCCTTTGGGTTTAAATTTTATTTTAAATACACAAACAATGGGGAAAAATTTGAGGCCTTATTGTTAGGAATGTTCATTGCCAAAATGCTATGTGCTTAAAACATTAGAATTAAAGGCTAGTTATAATAGGTAACCAACCAAGTTTAAGAGATTTATCAAACCAAGGTTGAACATCTTCAGCTTTATAAAAACTCCATATGTGAGGTTGCCAAATAGTTTTATTTTATTTCCATAGAGGTTGTTCCTAGAGAAAGTAATTAACTTTCTAATTCCATGGCCATTTCCTCATCTCATTTTTACATTCATCCAATGATACTAGAGTCTAAATTTGTGGTGTCTATAATACTTGAGCCTTTTTTTTTGAAAGGTTCCAAATTATCAAATGTTTTCCCATATTGATGAATAAGTTGGTACTCTTCTCTTAGACTTTACTAAAAATGAAGAGGAAATATTAAGGTTACTTCAATATTACAATCACCTACCATCATAAAACCATAAGAGGGGTTTTTTCCTCACATATTACCCCTAATATACCCTCAAATTTTATTATGACTCATATTATAAGATTGATAACTATCAATCTTCTTAGGATGAACATGATATTTTTGAGGTAGATGATAAAGATATTGATCTTCCTTCTTCCCTAAAATAACTTGAAGAAGGGAATGATTATCTCCTTTAGGAAACCATTGACATCAACACTGGAACTAAAAACACCTTAATATACTCAATATTATATTTTAAATCTCTCTTCAAGAGGTGGAAGACCATAAGAAATTTTATTGAATTATCTAAGGCCTTAAACTTTTCCTATGCAGGGATGATGAGAATCCAAACTAAAGTGGTTGTTTAAAATTTGATAATTACACCTGATGCCAAACCCATCAAACAAAATATCAGGTTAGTCAAACCTAAATTTGTGTTTATGGTCAAGGAAAAGGTCATCAAGATCTTGAAAGTAGGGTTCATTAAAATTGTAAATTACTCCAAATGGATATCTAACATAGTCCCCATTCTCCAAAAGAATGAAAAAGTTAGGATATGCAAAAATTTATAGATATTAATAAAGCATGTTTGAAGGATGATTTCCCTTTACCTTATATTGATGTCATTATGGATGTTATATCTAGTTATGAGTTGTTATCCCTCATGGATAACTTCTCAAGATACAACTAGATTTGGCTGTATGAAGAATACCAAAGCAATAACTCATTTACCATGTCATGGGGAACCTTATAATATGTTTTTATGCCTTTATACATTAAAAATGTTAATTCAACCTATCAGGGGGATATGACCCATATTTTCCATGATCTCATTCATAAGATAGTGGAGGTCTATGTCAATGATATCCTCAAAAGGACCAAGATGAAAATTGATCATTTTGAGGTTCTATGCACCATATTTACACATTTAATTAAATATGGTGTTATGATTAATCATAAAAAATGTATGTTTGGAGTTTCAAATGGAAAATTTATTAGTTCATCATATCAAAGTGTAGAATTGATAATGACCCTACTATTTTTTTTGAAATTTTAGACATGGCCCCATATTGATGAATCAAAAATTAGGTTATTCCTAGGGAATTTAGGGGAAATTCTTAGATTCATACTTGACCTCAACTACATTGTTCATCCTATCAACTATTTTATAAAAAAATAGAGTTGTCTAACTTGGACCCGAGATTTCCAAGATGCATATGAAGTAATAAATATATTCCTTAAGGTTCAACCTACTCTTATGGCACCTAAGTCTAATAGGTCCTTCATACTTTATTTTAGTGAAGTTGAGGAATATATTTCCTACATGTTATCCCAAGAGGATGATGATGGAAAATAATGATCCATTTATTTAATTCTCCACACTCTCATTGATTATGAGACACAACACACATAAACAAAAAATGAGTGCTTGGTTATAGTCTTTCTGACTAAGTGATTGCGGAATTATATGATCAATAAAGAAACAAGGGTCATTGTGAGATCCCAAAATTTACATAAATTATTGAAACATCTAGAATTATTAATGAAGGATAACCATTTCATCATGATTTTGAGCGAGTTTGAGCTTATATTTGTAACCTAAATCACATCAAAGGATAAGTCATTACTATTTGGTTGGAAGAATACCCATTGGAAGTTGGTAATATCATTGATATTGATTTAATAGATAAATTAATATTATTAATAGAGTTTCCCAAAGAATATATGATTTAGGATGAAATCATCTTTTGATTCAATGATCAACCCCTCTTTATTAAGATTGTCATAAAAAACACCTTAATAAGAAAAGTCTTGGTGGATGAAGGTTCATGAATTAATGTAACTTTACTTTGGTTAAATTAAAAAATTGGATATTTAAAATATGACATTAAGCAAACATGACTAACCTATCTTGGATTTGAAAAAACTAGTCAAAATCCTCTTGGTTGTAATTGGCCCACTCTCACTATTGGGACCAAAATAATATGCACCAAGATGATGGTCTTAGATCTTACACTCTATTATAATTTTAGTTTAGGAATATTTTAGAATCATCACATGAAATATATATATATATATATATATATATATATATATATATATATATATATTCAATCAATTAAGGTCAATCACGAGGGCAAGTGTTACAGGCATGAAGTAGATCCAAACCCATGGGTCTCAAACTACCTAATCCTAAAACATAGTATCACACTCCCACCATCATCCATATCAATAGTACCCCTCTTCATAAGTTTATAAACATTTATCTCAATCTAAAACTTACTCTTATATAATTTGATGATGATGGAGCCAATAAATTACAAACTATTTTTATTAACACTAAATTACATCCTTACATAGAAAAATGGATTCCTCCTTTCTTACCATAAGATTGAACCATTCCTTGAATTAATAATGATACTAAAAGTCATATCAAATCAAATTATAAAAAATATTATTACATATAAGATGAATTTGTATACAATGATGTTGGGGTAGCCAAACTATTTAAGGATCCTTTATCTTTATCCCCTCACAGTTTTAGTAACATCAGTGTATCAACCAAGGATACTCCCATTGAAACTTATCAATAAATTATTAATTATTTTAATATATCTCCATCATATGATGATGAATATATAGTCACCCAAACCCAATAATGACATTTGGATGACATTTATTGTCAAAAAACACTTGCTAAAATGCATACTTTTAATCGATATGTTTATTTGGTTCATATCTCTTTCAATTATAGTCATGATGAAAATGATCCATAACATCAATTTTATGTCCTTCCTCTCAATCCACCATTGAAAAATTATCCATAGGTTATATAACATATTTTTAATTTTCCAAACATACCTAATGATATCAACCAACCTAATATTATTCACAACATTTCCAACACTATTCATGTTTTCAACCAACAAGATATTATTTAGTTTATTTCTTAGATTTTAGACTATACTAGCTCAAATTATATAGTCTATCCTTTAGTTCATAACTACACCAACCCAAAATTACCAAATTTGATATAGTTTCTTTATCAACCATAATTTCAACCAAATATATCATTCAGGTCAATACAATCAAAATTGAGTTATTTCTACTAACTATACATGCCCAAAATAAATCCTAGCATAGTTTTTTGTAAAATAGTGACATATCCAAAGGTGAAACCCATGTGATATAAAAAAGGTTCCCCCTAAGGTTTCTTCCTTATGTCACAAATAAATTATCAAGCTCTTATATGCTAAATTCATTAAACCTATTAATTACTTATAATAGGTATCTAAAATAGTAACTGTTCACATGAAAGGCACCATGGTTATTTGTATTTGTATCAAATTTTTTAATCTCAACTTAGCATTTCATAAGGAAAAATTTCCTTTACCATCAGTTTATGAAATTGTTGATTCTACAATTGACTATGAGATGTTTTACCTCATGGGAGGTTTCTCAGGATATAACTAGATTCATATCACCATTGAGGATCAACATAAAACCACATTTACTATTGAGTGGGGAACCTATTTCTATGTTAAGATAACCTTCAAAATAAAAAATACTAACACAAATTATCAATGTGTAATGACCCACATATTTACGATCTCATCCATAAAATAATTTAAACCTATGTGGATGATCTTATAGCCAAATAAAAGCATTGTGAGAATCATCTCCATGACCTTGCCATCATATTTGACCATCATATCAAATAAAAGGTTAAGGTCAATCCCCACAAGTTTTTTTAGATATAACCTCCAAAAAACTCTTAGGATTTATAGTCTCATTATGAGGGATTGACATGGATTTGATTGATATTAATGATATTCTCAACATTCCTGTACCTTGGTCTATTCTTGACACCCAAACTTATCTTGGTAAGATTGGGGAAATTTAAATATTCTTCCTTGAGTTAGCTTACCATGTATACTCCATCAACTCTCTCCTAAATAAATGTGTCATACTTAAATAGATTGATGCTTGGTAACAATATTTTGACAATATGAAGAAATCATTAGTTCATATTATTACTCTAAAAACACCTTCAAATGATTTCCCTCTCATATTGTGAAAGTTATCCACCCCTATATCAATTAGGGAAATGCTCATCCAAAAAGATGAGTCAGGAAAAGAATATGGAATATAATATAGTAGTTTTTCCTTGATAGATTATGAGACTCAATACATGAAAGGGGAGCATGACTATCAAGCAATCCAATTTGGTAAAAAAGTTTGGTATTATATGATTTACCAAACCACTTATGTGATCATCCATTCTAATACCCTTCACCACTTTTTCTCTAAAAATTTCTTTCATGTAGATCGAATTAGAAAATGGATGGTACTCATAATGGAGTTTGACATACAAATAACTACCCAAATATCGATCAAAGGGGAATATATCACCGATCAACTTGCCACCACTCTTGTCATAGCTAGACAAAACCTTATCGATAATATTCCATATGAATAATTTATCTTAATATAAGGTATTAATCAATTTATTTCTCTCAAATACTACTTTCAAAAATTCATGAATGATATTGAGGCATGACCCTCGAAGATCCATAAATCATAGTATCTACACCTAAATCATATATTAGAGTTAATATAGAATATTTAATCAAATCTATCATCAACCTACATGAGTAAACTTGGGCACTCCACTTTGATGGATGCTAGTTCATTCGAGGAGATAGGGAAAGTTATGTCTTAGTAGACCCTTACAATAATATCATTCCTCTATTATTTTGATTAAACTTCAAATTCACTATTAACATGGATGGATACAAACATCTCATCCTTAGGATGCAAGCATCCATAGATCTAGATATCCATTATTTACATGATTTAGGATATTCATAGCTTATATGTCACTAAATCATTGGTTCATATCGATTTAAAATTAAAATTATGGTTGCATACCATCAACTCACATCCACTCTTGCCAATGTGTTTACATATTTTACAATTGAATCAATCCTAAGAAGGAAAAATGATATCATTTACTCTCTTTTTTCCTTAGCCTCTCTTTTTCATCCTCATCAAGAATTACATGATTCTCAGTTCCTCATTCACATGATTAAATTTACATCTACCTTAACCAAGGATGAGTCTATTATTTTCCACATCAAATTATTAACCACTAAAAAATATCATGGTATAAATATATCATGAAATTAATTAAACATCATACTCAACCTCCTAAGGTTGGCTCTTGTGAATAGACCAGAGTCAACAAGCAATCTTGAAAATTTGTCTATAGACAAAGTATCCTCTATTATCAAAAATTTGAAGGTAGATTTCTCTATTATGTCACTTAAGAATAAATACCTTCACTTTTTAAGTAATCACATGGCAGAATTTACAATGGCCATTATATTAGACATGATAAAACTTAAAAATGCCTCCAGATGGGATACTTCTAACCTACTCTAAAAAATATGCCATCACTTTCACTAAGAAGTGTAATAATTGCCAACTCCATGATGACCCAATCCACTCTACTGTAGATAAAATTTAGACACTTGAATATATTTTTCCATTATTTATGTGGGGATTAGATCTCATTTAAAAATTATCTCAATCACAAGATGGACACATGTTCATCATCACCACCACATAATAATTTACTAAGTGGGTAGAAGTTATGTACCTTGTTAATGCCATTGGCATAACTATACAAAAATTATTCCTCAATCAAATCGTATGTTGTTTTGGGATTTCTCATGCCATCATATCTGAAAATGGTAGGAATCTAAAAACAAAGACATAAATCAATTGTGTGAATTTACAAATCACATATTTTTTTGACACATTATCACCCTCAGTGTAATGGCCAAGAATAATATACCAAAAAACACTTAATAAAATATTCCAAAGGACTATTAGAGATTGTCAATGTTATTGGAATCTCAAGCTATACCCCTTAATTTGGGCCTAATATACTAGTATTCATACTACCACTAGTGCAACTCCTTTCTATTTAGTTAAGGGCTCCAAAGGAACATTACCATTATAAGTAGAGTTACCCTATTTATGCATCTCTCTTTATGGAATTATTCCCAATGAAGAGATTTTGAATAATTCATTCACACCTTAGACCTACTCGATGAGAATTATGTGAATGCCTTATCATATAATCATCAATACAAAACCTGAATAGCTAAACAACATAAAAATAAAGTCAAAGTTCATACTTTCAATGTAGGATACATCATGTTAAAGTTGGATTACATGCAAAATAAGAGGGTAGGTACACCCAAAACTTATGGGGTCCCTACTTATTTAAAGACATATTTGGACCTAGTACTTACAAATTACAAAGGAACAGAAGAAATATTTTCAAAGAACTGACTAATGCTTAGTTTTTAAAGAATTATTTATTTTAAATTGTGTTATTTTTAGTTTATTTTGATGTATGATTTTCCATTTATATATATTTTAATTTCATGATTATTATTAATTTTATATATTCTATTTGAACTAACATTTCTTTCAAGTCTTACTTTAAATCTTTGATTTCAGTTTAGCACTCTATATACACACCTCTAGGTTTCCTTTCACATTGGCCTTAATACCTATCTTTGGTCCTTAGGTATTTTGTATATTGTAAACTTCTTGAATTTTAAGTTTATGGGTTCATTATAACATGTGGGGAATACAACCATGCCTTCCTCACAAACACCCATCCTTTTTATAGTCATCCATTATTTTCACTACATATACCCTTTGGTTTTTACTATGACGTTAATACATTATTTATGCTTCTTTGATTTTTAGTTTGTGATTTGCACACTAAAACCTAAGGAATCAACTAGGACCTCCTCATAAACACCCAAATTTATATTCCATAGATTGATTTTTCTCCCAACCTTAGCTAGGTATCTTCCAAGAAAGATAAGGCAATTATTGAGAGTAGTGTTTTCCTCACTTAGAATTAGTTAGATTCTATTGTTGTAAAACTATAACAATATATATTCATGTACCCATTCACATTATACCTTCTCTTTTGATTATGTCACATACTTACCTATCATTGTACCATCTTCCATTACACATTTTTTGCAATTAGGGCAATCCAATTATTTTATGATCATTTTCATCATTCTCTAATTTTAATTTTCCTTTTGAGCTCACCAAGGTTGGTTTTGAGAGTACAAGCTTTTATAAGATGAAAGTCTAGGATACTTTAGACACCATATAATTTAGGTTCCTCTCCTTAGTGTCTAAATTTAAGATCTCTTATGATATTAATATTTAACACCATTGTTATGTTTTTCAAAATTTGTAAGAAAGAGGAATATAAAAATACAAAAGAGTTAAAATCCGTATCATAAGGAAATCCAATGCTAAAATGAGAATCAAATATTAAAAATTAGATCACAAAAAAATGTAATATTTCTTGCATATATCCTATTCTATTCAAAAATAAAGCTTCACAATTGGCCTCATGATAGATTTGAAGTCCATTAGGGTATGATAGGCTAGTAGACTGAGGTAAGAGATATCATTTTATCATTATATATTCTTATAGTTTAGTGCCACATAATTTCTCACATAGGTACCTAATATTCATAGTAGACTGAAGAGTCTTTAAGGTATCCTAAAGAATGAGGAATAAGTTATTTGAAGGTAGGATCATTTCATCTTTTATTCATGCCAACCTTCATGGGATTATATTTATATTTCACTAGGTATCCCAAGCTTATGTTATCTAGGTATATTTCTCTAAGGCCATTAATATTGAACACTCTTAGTCTTGCCAACTTGATTTGAATGTCTTGTTTCTAGTAAAGACCATTTTTTAACCTTAGTGATGCCCTATTTTCACTCCTTCCTTCCTTATCTCTTGACATAAAGGTTTATTCCAAAATATTTTCATCTTCTTGACTTCCCATTCTCCATATATTTTAGAGATGGTAGCAATAAGGTAGGCTTAGATTTTCCATATTTAGAATAGAATTTGTATCTCTGAGTTGTTACAAGATGCTCACTTATTCATTACCTTATATTCTTAGGATTCCTCTTACTCATGATTGGGACCTTTATTATTTTATTCATTTTTTTCAATCCATTAAGTCTAGTTTTTCCATTTCATGTTTTCATCTTTGTTTGAGTTTATTTTGTTACTTATCTTACATTTATGTCTTTATCATAAATTATTTTTGAGTATTTAATTTGATTTGGATTGTAACTTATCTTGATTTGGATGAATTTTTGGGTTTTCAGTCCTAAGTATCATTGGAATTTTAGCTTACCAATTTTCCTTAGTTTTT
Organism: Torreya grandis; assembly: GCA_037957365.1. Taxonomy (NCBI): domain Eukaryota; kingdom Viridiplantae; phylum Streptophyta; class Pinopsida; order Cupressales; family Taxaceae; genus Torreya; species Torreya grandis. The sequence continues at coordinate 1,155,868 of JARHVA010004266.1, forward strand.
ATCTACTTTCTTAGTCTTTTGGTTCTAACATAGCCTTATCGATCTTGACTTGTCAAATTTACATGTGTTTTAATAAATATTGAGATTTTTTCATGTTCATCCATTTTTTGACCATCCTATGTTTGCATGCATTGACTATATCTATTTTTATCCTTAAATCCTTAGGGTTTCTCATATGTAGTTACTGCACCCTCCATGATCAAGACTATGGTATTTGAATGTAACCATTCAGTGAAAAGGTATGTATATGTTACTTTTATTTATTCATTTATCAATAGTTATTTTAACATTTATTTTTATTTATGCTTTAATATTACTATGTTTCTTTAAAAAATCACCATATAGAGTTATATTATTATCACACATGATGAGATTCTAGAGGGGCATATGTTGACACACAATATTTTTCACTTTATCATTTGCTGATGCTTTCTATTGAAATAAATTATCAATGCATTAATCACTTTAGTGCATGAATAAAGTGGTGCACCAAGAATAGGGTGGGAAAGGCTCATAGTTATTTATGAGAGATGTTTTTATTCTATCCTAATTTCATCATTATTATCATTAGTTTGACCCCCTCTAAGTGTTTATCTCTCTATCCCTTTTGTCTACTTCTTGTTTAGATTTGTTAGTTTCTATATATCATACAATATTATCTGAATCAAACTATCTATTTTGTGCCTTTATCCTTATTGTATTATATCAACATATCCAATACAATTTTGAGTGCTTTTTTGATATTTTCACTAAATCAATCTGGATGATACCATACTGTGCTAGCTGACATCTTCCAATTGTATTGGCTTGGACAATACTACCAACTTAAATTTTTAGGTTGGTTTTAGGTATTAGATCAACATATATATGGCAAAATTTCAATAATATCATATCATATCACATTTATATACTCTTATTTCACTCACATTTATACCCTAAATCAATATTGGTAGAATCAGTGGATTAGAACCTTATCTTTAGGAATATAGTATTGTGGTATCATTGAAGCTCAATATGGGGAGTCATTAGGAGTTATTAATTGAGGATATATAGGTATTCATACAACCATTTGAGGTCTTCAATATACAACATTATAATGCAAAGCTCCACTTGATCCAAGGGTGACATTGAAGCATCAATGGGTCCACCCCAAGGTAAGTACTTATACTTTTTCCTTTATTTACTATTAGATTATATATTTCTTTCTTTGTTTCATTATGGAGCTATGTATGTGTATATTTTTTAGGCCTTCCCTATACTAAATGAGTCAGTTTAGATATAGAATTACTTAGACTTTTGATAAATCACTTTAGGATGCATAGACCCCTATTTGGTTGATAAATGCATGCTACCCATTTAAAACCATTCTAACCCATCATTTACTTTAGTTTGTACCCATTTATAAAAAATTACTTTACTTTCATAATTACAACCAAAGTTACAATAATTTACCCTTTTTTTGAGGCCTAGTGAGAGTTATGTCTTTATGCTATAGGCTTAGTATTTAGAACCCTTTCCTTTTGATATTTGAGTTATAGGTTAACCTCTACTAGATATACATAAGTAATTGGTCCTTATCCAATCATTAAAATATACACAAGCTCTATTTCAATTAAACTTATTTGAGTCCTAGTCTATTGAGAGAAAGAGGATAGTTGTAGATCATCTTAGCTCATGCACATATAGGTGTCAAAAATTATTTTGTAAATCACCTACAGAGTGCATTAAGCCTATGACTTCTTGGGAAGGCATAATAAGATTTTTAAGAGGCTCATTCAATGGCTGAATTTTATTATTGATTTTTTCAATAGGTACACTATTTTAAATAGGGGAAGATGGTCTACGAAAATGATCCTCTATACTAGATATAGGTGTAGAACATTCATCTCAAACATTAATATCATTCTCTTTCATATAATCACTATCTATTATAATATCATTGTATTACTTAGAATTATCATCACATTTATTTTTTGGAGGAAAAATGTCACATCATGTCCCACTCTATAAAAATACTACTTAAGTTTTAGTAGGGGTTATGTAACTAATGATTAATAGTTATAATTTTTATGTTTGATCTAGATATTTTTGTTGTATGATTGGAAATCATATTATTTATTTTTGTGATTAGTTATGTTGGAAGACATTTGTATATATTTATACAATTTTCTATGATCATGTTGACTATGATTTCATTTGAAAATATTTAAATTACAAAAGTTTATTGATAATTAAAATATGTATTTGATTAATTTTTTAAATATTAGACTAACTACCTTTTGTTTAATCAAGGTGGTTTCATGACTATTATACCCTCACAAGTGGTACAAATAGAGAGTATTATCAGAGAACTAAACCAACACCACACACACCACATTATTATTTTATTAGGTGATATGAATGCTTTTTAATATTCTGCTAAAATGATAAATGTTACTTACATTTTATTATATTTACAGATATAAAGGCATGTTTGCATTCATTTTGAATGTTTACTTGACTATATTCTTTGATTACCATATTATGTAGATTTTATGTTGGATATCATGTTTCCATTAAAACTCATCATGAATTATGTCATGTTTAACTATGCAAGGTGAACCATTTGCATGTTTTAAAATTTGATAGAAGTATTGTGTGTTTATTGACCTTGTTTATTCTATGCCCCTTTTTGGTGACATAGTAAGGAGGCAAGTTAGGATGAAAAACACCAAAATAAATTTAATTAAAATGATTTAATGACTTTGAATATTATTTGGTTATTATTTATTGGAAAATGCCACAAAGTTGAAAGGAAAATAAATTAGGTTATAATAGGCATCATAAGAAGTACTAAGGTTTATTTTGTTGCTATGATGATGGATTTAAATTCAAAATTTTTGAAAGATAGAGGGTTTCATGTAGCTATCATGCCAAAAAATAGAGTGAATTATTTAATTTAATGGCCAATGGATTAGTTCATGCATATAGGAGTTTGAGTTCTATTATGGTGAGATCATAGAGTTGTAAGAAAGTTACCAGATCATGCAAATGTGGAGGAAAATAGGAAATATAATAAGAGAAAGAGAAAGGAATAAGGACATAGAGGTAGAATAAAGGAGCTTTTGGAAAAAGGATAGAGAGGATACTGACACATGCAACTGGAGTGGTGTATATTGCTATAACTAGGAAAGTAAAACTTTGGATTTGTGCATAGGGAATGAATTGGTTTTTCCTTTTCAGTTTTAGACCTGTTTGGGAGTAAAATAATGAATGTTTGACCTAGGTTATACCCTATTCTATTTTATATGTTGGTAGATATATTTATAAAATTTAGGGATTCATATTTATAGACCTAGGGTTGGAATTCAATTCCATCCCCATGACTATAAAGATGATACTGGGCCTTTTCTTTTTCATAAAATGAAGTTTATTAATTGCTAAAATCCCCTCTGTGAGATTCCTTCACTACACACATTTTATTTGTGCATGAATTTAGATGTTATTATCTTTTGTATTATAGTTGGTGTCTATTTTTTCCTAGTAGTTAAGGAACTTTGTATTTATACTTTATCCTAGATTGTGTATTAGTCTAAATAAACTACATGGTTTACCTTGCACATGACTATTTGTTATATACCTTAGAGGGATTGGTTATACCATTATATTTTTAAATTATGAACCAAAATTGAAAAAAATTATCACATAGGCTGAGAATATATAAATGAGTTATAAAACCAACTCTAGTTCATTTACAACCTTGCACTTGTGTTGACTAGTGAATTATAGAAGGACAATAGAAAACATTATTTATTTAGAATATGTAAATATAATTTTTATTTGGTAGATTTTTGTCCATATGTGTATAGGAACTTAGGTTGGTTGATTTGAGCCTCAATGCATAATGAAATTTAGAAACTAGGTATACATACACAAACATGCGCTTATGTATTCATCTATACTTGTATACATACATACACACACACATACATATATACATACATACATAAACATGAAGATTTACCAGACCTGTATGTTGACACTTGAAATGAATATATATATATATATATATATATATATATATTTCTAAAACTATATTAACAATTATGTATGTGCTCAAATTTCTTTATTTCAATTGTCAACATACAGGTTTGGTAAATACTCATACATATATATATATATATATACATATATATATATATATATATATATATATATATATATATATATATATATATATATATATATATATATATATGAGGATTTACTAGACCTGTATGTTGACAATTGGAATGAATAAATTTGAGCATATACATAATTGTTAATACAGTTTTAGAAAATACCTTATTAGAAACTACCTTATGTATATATTTATTACATATATACATAATATATATACATACACATGTATGTATATATATGCATACATATGTGTGTTTATGTATATATATGTGTGTGTGTGTGTGTATTTGTGTGTGTGTGTGTATGTATGTATGTATATGTATATATGTATGTGTATGTGTGTGTGTGTGTGTGTGTGTGTGTGTGTGTGTGTGTGTGTGTGTGTGTGTGTGTGTGTGTGTGTGTGTGTGTGTGTGTGTGTGTGTGTGTGTGTGTGTGTGTGTGTGTGTGTGTGTGTGTGTGTGTGTGTGTGTGTGTGTGTGTGTGTGTGCACGCGCGCGCGTGTGCATGAGGATTTACTAGACCTGTATGTTGACAATTGGAATGAAGAAATTTGAGCATACACATAATCATTAATATAGTTTTAGAAAATACCTTATTAGTATGAAAAATGAATTTTTATGCATATATATTTATAAGTACATATAGAAGATAATTACATTTATCAATGTATACAAGTGTATAATTAAATTATTACTGAGATATTAAACTCGAGCATATATTTGTCTCCTTTTTGATGATTTTGAATAGTTGTAGATTATATTGGGAATTTTGGACTAAGTTATTCAAGTCATTAAATAAATTTGAATGGGTCGATGAATTCATTAGATATAATTTAGTTAAATGGAATCAAATAAACATACTGAATAAGGAGTTTATATATGCTTAATATATATACTTTCAACTGTTATAAATAAGTAGTAATGTTTCCTTGGAAACTATAAACTAGTTGGATTGAATTAGTATTTAACATAGTTATAAAGATATACCCATATATTTTAGCTAAAATATGAGATTTCCTCATGTAATAGAACACGATGAAATTATGTAATGTATATATACAAGCTTAGGGAACTATTTTGTGCTCTTAAGTTATTTTGAGGTTGTTTGAACTATATTATTTGGAATGTTCCCTTGATATATTTATAATCAACATGAAAGTTTTGATAAATAAACATTATATATGTTGTACATGTGTATTAATTAAAATATGAGAATTCTTTGTATTAACGAAATGATGGAACAAGTTAAAAATGGATAAATGGTCATTGAAGTATAGAATAAACTAAGTTTTAAGAGCTATTTTGAGACTCAATGGTTTATATTATTGATTGAGTTTTATATCATCAGATATATATCAATTGATTTAAAGAGAGATATGTTTTATGGATATAGTGTTCTTGAATTCTTGTTCTAGTCCTTTATGCATTTTTGGTTTGAATGTAGAAGAACTTATATATGAATTTCATGATTTTAAACAAAGAAATTATTGTATGATGATTATTTGTATCTTTCAGCATAATTTCCATAAATTGATGTATGCTACAATGTGTATTATTGTACCATGATTTACTTATGAGAAATCATTGGCATGTTTCATATGATAACTAGTGATAGATATATGAGGGTGATGTCTTGAACTCATATATCTACCCCTTGATATCATTTGATAGTTTATGATTCATTAGCAAAGAGTTTATGTGATTGGAATTGATTTATATCCCTATGATATCTAATTTATATAACTAAAATTTTGGCTAAACTAATGTTATAGCTAAGACATTATCATTCCACTATACTTTTTAGTTTACATGTGTTTGTTGATATCATATGAGATAAAGGATTGGTTTCCATGGTCTATGTGACTATTGCATGTATTATTGATTATAAACACATGGATTTTAGTTTATTTATCAATATCTACACTATTCTTATTTTCCCCTTTGTGAAGGGAAGGGCCACTCCTAATGGGGAGGTGTGTAGGAGATTGACAGTCTGTGGTTGGAGGTAAAACACTTGGATGATGCTCTTCCTCTATTCAATGATTGAACTATTTTGGATCATAATCATGGATATATATATGGATAATTGATCTATTTTATAGGTTCATTTAAATTTTTGTACATGCTATATTGTATATTTTATTTTCTACTAAAATGTAATATAGAGTACATTATTATTTGATGACTATTCAACACAATAGTGGTTATGATATTTTTAATTAATTATGAATAATGTAATAGTAGTATGTGTATGCTTATTTAAAGTTATATTATGGATTATATCAATGATTTTAAGTACTTGACTCTTTCCACTATTCATTTAAGAGAAATATTCATCTTGAAATATGTTATAAGCTATTTGAAAACTAAATGGATCATTCTATTAACTAGTGGGTTGATATATTTTTTATTTAATAAATTTGATACATTTATTAGTATAATATAGATTATGTATATAGTTTTGAATGATTTAAAAAAAATTAAAATTTAAAAAAAATTGTATAACTTTTGAGTAACCCAGTGGGGTTTTAACATTGTGGTATTAGAGCGAAGTTTTAACACTCAAAACTAGTGAGTCCACTAACATAAATCTATTCTCATAATTTTTGTGAGGGGAATGGTGGTAAATAAAATGGTAAGGGGACTTTAAATTTGAATCCTCAAGCTAATCTTTGATCCATAAACCAGATTTACCCCTATAGTTAAATCACACAGCGTTTCAAAAAGATGCTGCAAACTCTTAATTCCATAATTAAAATAGAATTGGCTATGGAATTATCATTTACCTAATTAAATAAAATAGGAAATAGATTTTTTTTTAAATATATCAATTTCCAAAATTTATTTAAAAAAAATTGAATTTTTAATCAGAATGTAAACCTCAACAATTTTGAATATGAGTAATTTGGTAAACTCATATAATCTATTGTTCATCTAAACGATTCCATAAATATTTTATCTTTGTAAAATAATATCTTAAATTATTTTACAAAAATAATTAAAAATTGTTCTAAAAAAATCCAAGCTTATAAAAAAACTTTTATAATCTGCTTGGATTAGATTTAAAATAAAATAGAATATTTTAATTTCTAATTTCCCCTTTTAAATAAATCCAAAAATTAAATTATAAAAATCCCATAATTTTAATAAAATAAATTGAAAGGATTTATGATCACAGAGAATAAATTGAAAAATGACATAGAAGATTTATTTATGGTGTTCACCAAATGGCTACGTCCTCAGGTCCACTTTATGAGTGTTCTGATCTATTAAAAACTCTTTGAGAATAATTACAAAACCTCTCTGAGTAAAATAGAATTATTTCATACCAAATAATTTATCTATGAAATAAATAAAAATAAACCTATTTAATTAGCTAAAGTTCTTGCTACCTCTAAAATCCAGATATATCTTTGTCTAAAAAATTCCTCTGTGTAAAATTCCCTACTACCTTTGCCAAAATCTTATTACTGCCTCTGTAAAATAACCTTGTAGTTATATATATATATTTTCAAAAATAATGTTGATGGGGCAATAAAAAATTTCTCTGGGGCACTAATAATTTCCCTAATTGGGATTTTTCCCATTTTAACAACATGGTATTGGTTGTCTAGGATTTACTGCTACCTGTATTCAATTTTGCTCTACAACTGATCAAAACCAAAAATATCAAAATGGAATTCCACATCATTGACATGTAGTTGAGCATGGATATTGGCATAGAATTAGTTCCAAAAATAATCCATGCTATCATAAATATTAAATAATTAAACTTCCCCACATAATACGCTGAATAATCTTTGCCAGCTATAAACCCTTTTCCATCAATGTTTCTACATACATCTATCAAGAATATTTGAGAAGCTTTAAAGAATTAAATTACCAGATAATTTCCAATGTATTAATAATAATAATAATAATAATAATAATAATAATAATAATAATAATAATAATAATAATAATAATAATAATAATTCTCACTTTAATGTAGAAACAATTCTTTAAAAATATTCCATGCCAAGATTAAATGCATGTCAATCTTGATTATTTAAGATTTTTCGAGATAAAACAAGAATCAAGATTTCCACTTTATTGATAAATAAAGATTACCATGAAATAAACTTGTCCAAATCAAATACCACATTGTATTTGAATAATCTTAGAGTTAAATACTTAGGATAATATTTTAACAAAAGATTAATATGCATGTAAATCTCCACCAAAATAAAAACATATTCTCCCCACTAAAATATATCAAGAACCAAATATCTTTTTATCAACTATATGATTCTTTGCAAGTGGGGAAAATAAAGTGGAGTTTAAATCATGAGATTAAATAATTAAAATATTTTTATGATTTTATTTAACAAACCTCCAAGAAGTCAACCCCACATTTCTTTGGTGGAATAAAGACTTGGATTTAAAAGAAAGCATGCAACCATGCTTATCTTAAATAACCCATGATTAAACTACCACATTAATTCTTTAAAAGAATATTTATGTCTTTTTAGATAATATAAGAGTGGTAGGATTCTTGATTTATGGGATAATGAATTAAAAATATATCCCATGACTATTTTAAACAACTGTCCATGTGAGAGTGGGGATTTATATTTTTTGGAATAAAATATCCATTGGTAGATTAAAAACCATTAAATATGATATTTAATTAATTAAATATATCCCATGGTAAAATAAAAAAATACCATTAAATAGGATATTAATTAATTAAATATATATCCCATGGTAAAATAAAAATACCATTAAACAAGATATTTATTTAATTAAATATATATCCCACGGTAAAATAAAAATACCATTAAATAAGATATTAATTATTTAAATATATATCCCATGGTAAAATAAAAATACCATTAAATAGGATATTAATTAATTATCCCAAACCATATGAATATTGAAAGTCCTTCGGATCAATCCTAATCAGATAGTATAAAAATAAGATACAAAACTAGATCAAATATTTGCTATCATAAATGAGACTAGAGACAAGATAAAAAATCTAGAGCTAGAAGTTCATGAACATAAGGAGGAAGATGAACAAGAGGTTATATAAGAATAACTTTGTGATCAAGAAGAGCCTAAAAATTAGGGGCATGATAAAGGTTAGCAAGTATCAAGAGCTCAAATAGCTATAAAGCTTGCACATGATATGAAGAAAGTGAACCTACCCAAGTTTGATGGTATGATATTGAGTGATGGAGCTGAATATTGGATCACTAAAATGGAAACAAGATTTATAATTATTATAAGGTGACTAAGGTTATTTGGGGAGCTTACCAATTGATTGATGAAGTAACAATTTGGTGAGATAATAAGAAGCTTGAGATGAACTTTGATTCTAATACTACTACTTGGGAATAGTTTATGACTCTTTCTAGAGCACAATGGCTACCCCAATTATATTTTGATTAGAAATAAAAAAATTTACAGAATTTGAAGCAAGGGTATTTGTTGATAAATAAATAATGGATTCTGTAATATCAAGAAAATGAATATTTCTAGATTAGGAAGTTCATCATGGGCTTAAAACCCCAAATAAGATGTGAAGTGGATGTGCATGGACCATCCATTATGGTCAGGTTTTTGAGAAGGTAATTAAGCAAAGAAAAAAGTTTAAATCACTTTTTGAGGTCAGATAAAAATTCAAAAATAAGTTTGGAATTTTGAAGACACCCTTTAGGAAAAAGAACTGAAAACAAAATGGGAATTTCAAGAGTTGATTTAATAGCTAGAATGCAAGATTTATTAATGCTTTAAGGAAAAAGAAACCTGAAGGTAGTTTCAAAGAAAGATTCATGGGAGTTAATTAGGATGAGAGAAAAAGACTACCTAGTGAATGTTTTACATGTGGAAGATCCCATTATGCAAAGGATTATCCTCAGTGGAAGATAAATGATAGAAATAAGAATTTGTCTACCTCTACATCACAATAAGAAAACTTTAAATAACATATTCACATAGTAGCTTATAATCATAAAGTGAAATTTAAAGCCTCTCCCATTGAAGTATTAGGTACTTTTTTTGGGCATCCTATTTATGTTTTGATAGATACAGGAGCTACTAAATGTTTTATCTCTCCTAGAATGTTAAATAAATTATTTAAGAAAGTTGGTTTTATAAAAAATACTTGGTTAGTTTAGTATGGGAATGAATACAAGGTCAAAGTTGATATATGTCTTGTTGAGGTTGAAATAAAGTTTACATAATTCTCCATAGTCATTTATATTTAGGCAACACCACTAGGGTTATATTTTGTGATCATAAAAGTGAATTTTATCTCTAAACACAAAGCCAAAGTTGATTGTTTTCTTAAGAAGGATGAGTGTTTTAATGATTTAGGATAACCAATCCAAATCCAAGGAGATTAGAGAGAGAGTTGAAGCTAAAGTAAATTTCATCCATTCAATTCAAAAATGCTCAACGAAAGGGATGTCAAACATTCCTAGTCAAAATAGATGAAATTGGTTAAGCTAAGGAACAGAAGACTATACTTTTTTACAAGAATTTTAGGATATTTTTCTAGAGGAATTACTAGGTATACCTCCTAAGAGGGAATTTGAATTTAGCATTTATATCATTCTAGTGTTAGAACCATAATTCAAGGATCCTTATAAAATGATAATGATCAAGCTAATTGAGTTAGGTCCAACTTCAAGAGATATTAGCCAAAGCATTGATTCAACCAAGTGTTTCACCATGGGGTACACTTGTAGTCTTTGTAAAAAAGGACATAACCCTTCATCTATGCATTTATTATTGAATGCTTAATAAGGAAAGGATCAAGAATAGGTATTGTTTACCTATCATCGATGATGTTTTTTATCAAATTCATGGAGAAATAATATTTTTGAAGATTGATCTTCATGCTAGGTACCATAAATTGAGAATTAGGAGGAAGATATTCCAAAAACAACTTTCAAAAATTGTTATGGAATTACGAATTCATAGAGCTTACTTTAAGACTAATGAATGCACCTGCAACACTCATGAACCTCATGAACCATGTGTTTAAAGATTAACTTGACCAGTTTATGTTAGTCTTTCTTGATGATATTATCATCTATTCCAAAAGTGAAGATGAGAATGTTGAGCATTTGTGTTTGGTCTTGTAGTGGTTGCAAAATCATAAAATCTATGGGAAGTTGTCTAAGTGTGTTTTATTTCAAATAAGAGTACAACACTTGGGACATATTATCTCTGTAAAAATAATTTTTGTGGATCTAACCAAGATTAAAGCCATTATGGAGTGGCCAACACCCAAAAATTGCATGAGGTGCATAGTTTCAAAGGTTTAGTAAGGTATTATATAGGAAGTTTATCCTAAATTTATCTAAGATAGTTAACCCAATCACCTCTCTTTAATGAAAAGAGTAACATTTTATTTGGTCTGATAAGTATGAAGAATCCTTTCAAGTTTTGAAAAATAAGCTTAATTCAATGCGAGTGTTATATATTCTGGATCCAAATGGTCATTTTTCAATTATGATAGATGTATTGTGAGATGGTTTAGGAGGAGTTATCATGTAGGATGGTTTAGTTTTAGCCTAAAAATCAAGGAAATTGGAGCCATATGAGGCAAATTATGCTCCTCATGACCTGTAATTAGCTATCTTAGTTCATGCTTTGTAGGTTTGGAGGAGTTATTTGATGGGAAATCTTTTTTATATTAAAACTAATAATTTGAGACTCAATTATATATTTACCCAACCTAACCTTAATGCTCATTAGAGATAGTGGTTAGAATTTTTGTCAGATTATGATTTTGACTTAACTACATTAAGGGTAAAGAGAATAAAGTTGCAAATGTCATTAGTCTTAGAAGGTACTCATAGATTTAGCTAAGATAAAAAGTAATTTTTAAGATCAAGTGGTAAAATTATCACATGGAGATGAATTCTATGAACAAGTTAAGAAAGCATTAGCTAATAATTCTTAGGATCATATATATCATGGATTTCAATTTGAGAATGATGGGCTTCTGAGATATAATGGTAAAATATATGTAAATAATAGGGAAAATTTGAGGAATATTATTCTAAAGGAATTTCATAATGCTCCATGTTCATGACATATTATATTGACTAAGCTATTAGTATAATTAAAACCATTGTATCTCTAGAAGGGAGTTAAAAAAGATGTGATAGACCTTGAGTTTATATGCTTAGAATGCCAATGAGTTAAGGCTAAACATGTGCATCCTACTAGGTTTTTATACCCACATTCCATGCCAAAATATAAATGGAAAGTTATTAGCATGGAATTTTTTTAAGGATTTCCTACATCCAAAAACCATCATTACATGATTTTGGTAATTGTGGATAAACTTACCAAGGTCACTCACTTCATGCCAGTTAATTTGATGGATGATGCACCAATACTTGCCAAAAGGTTTATGAAAGAGGTATATAGATTTCATGGGTTTCTATAAAATATAATTTTAGTTAGAGACCCTAGGATGACCTTAAGGTTTTGGAAAACCATCAATTTAGCTTTAGGTACATAACTAAACTTTAGTACCACATACTATCTAGAAATGAATGCACAAATAGAGAGAGTAAATTGGGTTTTGGAGGAACTTTTGAGGATGTATCTCATGGAAAAATAATAAAAATGGTATGAATGACTACTATTGGTTGAGTTTTATTATAAAAAATCATTCTATTCAGCTCTGAAAATGGCTCCTTTTAAGGCATTGTATGGTAGGAGGTGTAGTACACCAATCTACTGGGATAAATTAGAAGATAAAGTGATTTTTGGACCTGATATAATTGTAGAAATGGAAGAAAAAATAAATTTAATAAGACAAAAATTGGATGAAGATAATGATAATTAGAAATGTTATGCTAATCTAAAAATAATAGTAATGCAAATCTCAATTGGAGATATTTTTTTTTACGAGTCAAACCCCAAAAGAGTTTTATTAAGTCTAAGAAATTGATAAAATTGTCAGAAAGATATGTGGGACCCTTAGAAGTTTTATAAGTGATTAATCCTATGGCATATATACTTGTATTGCCATCAAATTTAGCTCAAATTCATAATATTTTGTGTGTAGCTTATCTTAAGAAGTATATAGCCGATCCTTCTCATGTCTTGGACTAGAATGCATTACAATTTTAAGATCTAGGGGTAGTCATAGTAGAACCAATTATAATAATTGATAATCATAAACTTATCTTTTATAACATAGAAGTATCATAATGCAAGGTCTAATGGGACCAATATTCTAAGGATAATTCTACATGGAAAGATTATGAGGAATTTTTGAGGTTGTTTCCTCATTTATTTTAATTATTTTTTTGCTAAACATTATTTTTTCCCCTAAACTATTGTTTAAAATAAAATATATCATGATAATGACTTATTTTTGGGGGGAGGATGTCACATCCTATCTCCCTCTAAAAGAAATACTCAAGTATTAATAGGGGTTATAAAACCAATGATTTGTAGTTTTGATTTTTATGTTTCATCTAGATATTTTTGTTGTATGATTGGTAGTCATACTATTTATTTTTGTGATAAACTATGTTAAAGGACATTTGAGTATATTTATACTATGTTCTATGATCATGTTGACTATGATTTCATTTAAAAATCATTTGTATTAAAATAGTTTATTGATACTTATATATTCTGAGTATTTGAATACTTGTTTAATCTCAGAGTAACTACCTTTTATTTGATTAGGGTGGTTGTAAGATTGCTCTACCCTCACAAGTGGTATAGATGAAGAGTATCATCAAAGAAGTGGGTGTATATATCAACATTGGGGATTTAGATAAATTAACTAAACCCACTCACACCACATTCTTATTTTCTTAGGTGAAATTAATATTAGTCAGTATTATACTAAAATGATAATGTTGCTTGCATTGTTTATCTTTACAGATAATAAGTCATGTTTATATTTATTTTGAATGGTTACTTGAATGGATGCTTTGATTAAAATATTATGTATATTTTGTGTTATTTATCATTTTTGAATTAAAAATCACCATGAATTAGATCATGTTGAATTATGCAAGGTGAAACTTTTGTGCATTTTAACATTTAGTAGAAGTATTGTGTGTTTATTGAACTTGTTTAATTGTTTGCTCTGTGCCCCTTTTTGGTGACATATTAAGGAGGAAATTTAGGATGAAAACACCCCAAATCAATTTAGTTAAAATGATTTCATGAATTTGGATTTTATTTAGTTATTATTTATTGGAAAATTCTATGAAGTTGAGAGGAAAATAAATTAGGTTATTATGGGAATCATGAGAATGAATTATGTTTTTTCCTATGATGATGGAGTTGAATTTGCCATTTTGGAAAGATATAGGGTCTCATTCATCTTCCATTCCTAAAAACATGATGAATTATTTAAGTTAATGGTCAATGGATTAGTTCATGCATGGAGGAATTTGAGTCTCATTATGGTCAACTCTAAGAGTTACCAAGGCATTCAAAATGTGGAGGAAAAGAGGAAATATAATAAGTAGAAGAAAGAGAAAGGAATGGGGAAACAAATGTAGAAGAAATAATATTTTAGTAAAAGGATAGAGAGGATACCAACACCTATAATTAAAATGTCAAATATTTCTATGACTGGGAAAATTTTGAATTTATGTATAGGGAATGAATGGGTTTTTGTTTTGCAGTTTCAGACCTCTTTGAGAGCAAAGCACTGAATGGTTGACCTAGGTTATACCCTATTCAATTGTATATGTTGGTATATATATTTATAAAATTTAGGGATTCATATTTATAGATCTAGGGATGGAATTAAATTCCATCCCTAGGCCTATAAAAGTGATATTGAGCCTTTTCTTTATAAAAAAGATGAAAGTTTATTAACTGCCAAAATCCCCTATGTGAGATTCCTTCACTACACACATTTGATTTGTGCTTGACTTGAGAGGTTATTGGATAGTGTATTATAGTTTGTGTCTATTTTATCTTGGTAGTTAAGGAATTTATATATATACTTCATTTTAGACTATGCATTAGTGTAAATAAACTATATGATTTACCTTACACAAATGTTATATACCTTAGAGGGGTTGGCTATAAAATTATGTGTTTTTAATTATGAACCAAAATTAAAGAAAATTCTCACATAGGCCGAGCATATATAAATGAGTTATAAAACCAACTCTAGTTTATTTATGGCCTGGCACTTGTGTTAACTGGTGAGTTATACAAGGATAATAGAAAACATTGTTTGTTTATAATATGCAAATAAAATTTTTGTTTGGTATATTTTATTCAATATGCGTATAAGAACTCAGGTCAACTAAGTTGAGCCTTAATGCATAATGAAATTTAAAAACTATGTGTGTGTGTGTTTTAACATAATGAACTAAATCATGTTCAATTATGCAAGGTGAACCTTTTGTGTGTTTTAACATTTGGTATAAGTATTCCTTGTTTAATTATTTACTCTATGCCCCTTTTTGGTGACATATTAAGGAAGCAAGTTAGAATGAAAACACCTCAAATCAATTTGATTAAAAGGATTTCATGACTTTGGATTTTATTTAGTTATTGTTTATTGGTAAATGCCATGAAGTTGAAAGGAAAATAAATTAGGTTATTATGGGTATCACGAGAATGAATTATGTTTTTTTTCTATGATGATGGAGTCGAATTCACCATTTTGGAAAGATAGAGGTCTCATATAATTACCATGCCTAAAAAAATGTGAATTATTGAAGTTAATGGCCAATGGATTAGTTCGTGCATGGAGGAATTTGAGTTCCATTATGGTGAATTCATAGAGTTATAAGAGAGTTACCAAGACATTCAAAATGTGGAGGAAAAGAGTAAATAAAATAAGTAGAAGAATGAGAAAGGAATGGGGACACAAATGTAGAAGAAAGGATCTTTTAGAAAAAGGATAGAGAGGATACCAACACCTGCAATTAGAATGTCAAATATTGATATAACTACGAAAATTTTGAATTTGTGTATAGGGAATGAATGGGTTTTTGTTTTTTAATTTTAGACCTATTTGAGAGCAAAACACTGAATGGTTGACCTAGGTTATACTCTATTGAATTTTATATGTTGGAAAATATATTTATAAAATTTAGGGATTCATATTTATAGATCTAGGTATGGAATTTAGCTCCATCCCTAGGCCTTTAAAAATGATACTAAACCTTTTATTTATAAAAAATGAAACTTTATTAACTACCAAAATCCCCTTTGTGAAATTCCTTCACTGCACACATTTTATTTGTGCCTTCAGAGGTTATTGGCTAGTGTATTATAGTTGATGTCTATTTTATCCTGGTAGTTAAGGAACTCTATATATATACTTCATCATAGACTGTGCATTGGTGTAAATAAACTATAGGATTTACCTTACACAAAACTATTTGTTGTATACCTTAGAGGGATTGTCTATACAATTATGTGTTTTCAATTATGAAAAAAAGTTGAATAAAATTCTCACATAGACCAAGCATATATAAACGAGTTGTAAAATGAACTTTAGTTCATTTATGGTCTAGCACTTGTGTTGACTGGTGAGTTATATAAGGATAATAAAAAACATTGTTTGTTTATATTATGCAAATAAAATTTTTGTTTGTTAGATTTTATTCCATATGCATATAGGAACTTAGGTCAGCTAAGTTGAGCCTTAATGCATAATGAAATTTAAAAATTGTGTGTGTGTGTGTGTGTGTGTGTTTTAACATAATGAATTAGATTATGTTGAATAATTTAAGGTGAACCTTTTATGTGTTTTAACATTTGGTAGAAGTATTCATTGTTTAATTATTTACTCTATGCCCCTTTTTGGTGACATATTAAGGAAACAAGTTAGGATGAAAACATCTCAAATTAATTTAATTAAAAGGATTTCATGACTTTGGATTTTATTTAGTTATTATATATTGGAAAATTCCATGAAGGTAAAAGGAAAATAAATTAGGTTATTATGGGAATCACAAGAATGAATTATGTTTTTTTCATATGATGATGGAGTTGACTTCACCATTTTAGAAAGATATAGGGTTTCATGCAGTTTCCATGCCTAAAAGCAAAAGTGAATTATTGAAGATAATGGCTAATGGATTAGTTCCTGCATGGATGAATTTGAGTTCCATTATGGTAAACTCATAGAATTATAAGAGTGTTATCAGGTCATTCAAAATGTGGAAGAAAATAGGAAATAGAATAAGTAGAAGAAAGACAAAGGAATGGGGACACAAATATAGAAGAAAGGAGTTTTTAGAAGAAGGATAGAGAACATACCAACCCCTGAAATTAGAATGTCAAATATTGTTATAACCAGATTTTTTTTGAAGTTGTGTATAGGGTTTTTATTTTGTAGTTTTAGACCTATTTGAGAGAAAAACACTGAATGGTTGACCTAGGTTATACCCTATTCAATTGTATATGTTGGTAGATATATTTAAAAAAATTAGGGATTCATATTTATAGATCTAGGGATGGAATTTGGATCCATACCTATGCCTATAAAAATGATACTGAGCCTTTTCTTTATAAAAGAATGAAAGTTTATTAACTGCCAAAATCCCCTCTGTGATATTCCTTCACTACACACATTTGATTTGTGCATGACTTGAGAGGTTATTTGTTAGTGTATTATAGTTGGTGTCTATTTTATCTTGGTGGTTAAGGATATATATATATATATATATATATATATATATATATATATATATATATATATATATATATATATATATATATATATATATATATATATATATATATATATATATATATATATATATATATATATTTATATATATCTATGTGTGTGTGTGTGTGTGTGTGTGTGTGTGTACACACACACACACTTCATCCTAGGTTGTGTATTGGTGTAAATAAATTATAGGATTTACCTTGCACAAAGCTATTTGTTTATACCTTAGAGGGATTAGATATGCAATTACATGTTTTCAATTATGAACCAAAATTAAAGAAAATTATCACATAGGTTGAACATATATAAATGAGTTGTAAAACCAACTCTAGTTCATTTATGGCCTGACACATGTGTTGATTGGTGAATTATAAAAGGATAATAGAAAACAATGTTTGTTTATAATATACAAATAATTTTTTTGTTTGGTAAATTTTATTCCATATGCGTGTAGGAACTCAAGTCAACTAAGTTGAGCCTTAACTCATAATGAAATTTAAAAAATACGTGTGTGTGTGTGTGTGTGTAAACATAGATTTATGTATTCATCCATATTTGTATGTATATATATCTATACACACACACAAGAGGATTTAACAAACTTATATGTTGACAATTAGAATGAAGAAATATGAGCATATACATAATTGTTAATATAGTTCTAGAAAATACTTTATTAGTATAAAAAAATGAATATTTATGCATATATATTTATAAGTACATGTATATAGGATTGCATTTATCAATGTATGAAAGTTCATAGTCTAACTATTACTGAGATATTAAACCTGAGCATGTATTTGTCTCTTTTTTGATGATTTTGAATAATTATAGATTATATTGGTAATTTTAGATTGAGTTATTGAGGTCATTAAATACATTTGAATGGGTCTATGAATTCATTAGATATATTTTAATTAAATGGACTCGAATACACATACTGAACAAAGAGTATGTATATGCTTAATATATAAAATTTCAACTATTATAAATAAGTAGTAATGTTTTCTTGGAAACTATAAATTAATTATATTGAATGAAATTTTAACATAGTTATAAATATGTACCGATATATATTAGCTAAAATATGATATTTAATCATGTAATAGAACATGATAGAATTATTTAAGGTATACAGAAGATCTTAGGGAACTATTTTGTGCTCATAATCTATTTTGAAGTCTGAGCTATATCATTTTGAATGGTCCCTTAATATATTTATAATCAACATGATAGTTTTGGTAAATAAACCTTATATAATTTGTACTTGTGAATTAATTAAAATATGAGAATTAATTGTATTAATGAAATGATAAAATAAGTTCAAAATAGATAAGTGGTCATTGAAGTATAAAATAAACTTAGTTTTATAATCTATTTTAAGACTTATTGGTTTATATAATTGATTGAGTTTTAGACCATTAGATATATATGAATTATATTTTAAGAGAGATATGTTGTATGTATATAGTGTTATTGATTTATCATTCTAATCTTTTATACATTTTTGGTTTGAATGTAGAAGAACCTATATATGACTTTCACAAGTTGAAATAAATAAACTCCTATATGATGATTGTTTATAACTTTCATTACATAATTGCCTAAATTGATGTATGCTACAATCTATATTATTATATCATGATTTATTTATGAGAAATATTTGGAATTTTTCATATGATAACTTGTGATAGTTTAATGAGGGTGTTATCTTGCAACTCATATATCTACCCCCTAATATCATCTGATAGTTTAAGATTCATTAGCAGAGAGTTTGTGTGAGTGGAACTGATTTATATCCCTATGAGATATTATTTCTATAATGAAAAATTTGGAAAAATTAATGTTATAACTGAGACATTGTCATTCCACTTTAATTTTTAGTTTACATGTGTTTATTGATGTCATATTAGATACATGATTCATTTCTATGGTCTATGTGACTACTGCATGTATTAGTGATTGTAAACACATGGATTTCAATTGATTTCTTAATATACACACTATTATTATCTACCCCTCCATGAAGGGAAGGGCCACTCATAGTAAGGAGGTGTGTAGGAGATTGATAGACTGTGGTTGGAGGTAAATCACTTAGATGATGCTCTCCCTATGTTCAACTACTCAACCATTTAATATCATACTCATGGCTATATATATATATATATATCATTGAGGTGTTTTAGAGGCTAATTTGTACTGTTGTACATGATATATTGTATATTTTACTTTGTACTAAAATGAAATATATAGTACATTATTATTTGATGATTATTCAACACATCAATGGCTATGATATTTGTAATTGATTATGACTATTATAACAATAGTGGTTGTATGGTTGATATGCATACCCTAGAAAGGCATAAAAAAAAATGTAGATGTGTCAAGAGAAAAATGACTTCTAGTGATTTGAACTTGTGATCATTGAAGCTAAAATCTCCAACAAAGGACATGAGACCAAAATAATGACAACCCAAAAAAATTGACATGTAGGCTAAAAAATGTAGGGGCATAATGGTGAGTAGAGGTAGCACAGGAAGTGTTCAACATAGAGATGGAGGAGAGAAGGAAACAAAAATTTCAAATCTAGACTTAGAAAGAGAGAAAGGTGATGGTCATGAAGATAAAGAAAACATGTGGGTCAACATATTTGATGCCCTGATAGGGGAATAAGGATAGACAAAGGGATATTTCCTAGAGGACCCAACATATCAAACATTGTAAGCTCCAATAAAGTGTTAAGTAAGTCATCTTGGAGTGCTAAATTTATTAGATAGATGGATAAGAATGAAATAAAGCTAGTTGAGCATATTAAAACTATCAAAGATGGAAAAAATATTCATGTTTAGGTCACTCCTCTCATAAGCTGAGCCTTATCTAGAATGAATTATTCTTTTATAGGAAAGTTTATGGGAGCTAAACCCAATATTAACTCTTTTAGATCTTGGGAAAAATAAAAATTGAACCCTAAATGTCATATATACATTCTATAAATGGTTAATGGATTTTTTATGATTATATTTAATAACCTAGAAGATTGTGTTAACATACTAGAATGGGGTCCTTTGTTTTTTGGAAAATCTAGTTTATTTATAAAAAAGTGGCACCCAAGGTTTGATCCTAAGATAGAGAACATCAACCTCATGTTGATTTGGGTGATGCTGCTTGGTTTACCCATTGAGTTCTAGAAAGAAGATTTATTTATCAACATTACTAAATCATTTGGATATCTAATTACTTTTGATTCCATTACCAAAGCCATATCTAAGCTTTACTATGTTAGATTCTATGTGAACACTTTTGTGAATCAAGAAATCCCTTCCTTTATTTTTATGCATACTCCCATTGGATTTAGTTCTCAATAAATTAAGTTTGAAAGATTTGCCCTCTTGTGTGATAAGTGCCATAAACTTGGGAATTAATCAAAATTGTGTTCCCTTGCTCTTAATACAACATCATGGTAAATGAAAGGAGGAGTTTCATTTAAAAATATTGAAAGGGTAGAGGATAACATCTTAAATTTATGAGTTTTAGATAAAATAGACTCAAAATATTCTAAACCAATCATAGATGGGGGAGATAAGGTAACTCTAGAGGCTAATTTAAAGGATTTTAACATAGCCAAAACCACATTAGAACCCGGGGAGAATAATATTATAGAAAAAGAAGGCAAGTAGAGTTTACCAAAATAGTTTTCTTTAGAATTAGTTCTCAATTAGGTAAATCATCAGTGCATAGATCTTGAAGTTGATGTGGTCATCAGTCAGATTAATAGTGTTGGTTTAGAAGTGATAGAGAGTCCAATTTCTCAATATCCAAATAAGTTAATAGTTCTCAAGCAAGATGAGGAAGTGTAAGAGCAATTTGTCAACATTAATAGCATATAAGATTATAAGGAATATGTTTTGGTTAATATTCCTTGTGATGTGGTCATTGAAGAGGCAAAATACACTCAACAGATAGTAGTTATGCCTAAGAATAATGCCAAAGCAAAAGTTACTTCTTTAATTCTCACCAGGAGAGGCAAAAAAGGACCTAATTACAAGTATCTACCCAAAGTAGGTAAATCTTATAAGAAAGAGATTTTAAAAAAATTTACCAAGGAAGACATAATAGATGGATTTCAAAAAATCCTCCCATTAAAGGGAGGTATCTCTTTACCCCTTATTTAATCATGTTGTTTTTTTCTTGGAACATTAGAGGGATGAATAAGTACACTAAGAATTTTTTTTTTAGGGATTTTATAAGGACTCATAAACCTATTATTTTATCAATTCAAGAATCTAAGATTGAAGAAAATTTCTTTATGAATCATAAAAATGTTTATTGGAGTGAGGCTGAAGTGATTTGTGTCAGTGCATCTGGAGCTTCAAACAGGCTTATAACCTTTTGGGATTCTAAATTTTTGTTTGTAAAACCTATCTTGAAGTCTCAACATCATGTGCTAGTCCTCTTCATAGATTTATTTTACAAAAAATAGTGGATTTTATCAAATATATATACTCCTAATTCTATTTCAGCTCACAAAAATCTTTGGGAAGATATTAGATTTTTCATAAATAATTGTAGATATGTTCCTTGGATTATGGAAGGTTATTTCAATTATCCATTACATTAAAAAGATAAAAAAGGAGGTAATAAAGTTTTTATGGATAGAATGGAATACTTACTTCACTTATTTATGATATAGGTTTTTTGGATTTAGAATTAAGTGGTTCTAAATTTACCTGGAGTAATAAGAGACTGGGTGAAAATATTACTCAATGTAGGTTGGATAGAGTTTTTGTTTCTTTATATTGGTTAGAATCTAAGGATTTTACTCTTAAGGTAATCCCTAGGATTGGATCAGATCATAATCTATTAGAGTTGAGCATCAAGGATTAGATTTCAAAAGTTAACAACTATTCAGTTAGAATAGAACACATGTGGTTTGCACATCCTGACATTCATGGTAGGATTATAGAATGGTGGCCTTCAACTGGAAGTGGTTCAACTATGTACAACCTAGATAAAAATATGAAAAGGTTAAAATTAATATTAAATTATGAAATAAACAAGTATTGGTAATGTTCATCTTCAAAAAGAGCTTTGAAAGCAAAAATTTCAAAGATTAAAGAAGCGATTGAGGAGAAGGGTTATGAAATAGAGATACAAAACAAAGAAAGGTAGCTCTTATGTGAATATCACACTATTTCAACAAGAGAAGAATCACTATGGAGATAAAAAACTTGAAATATTTGGCTCAAGGAAGGAGATAGAAACACCCATTTTTTCCACATGTCCACTTTGAAACATAGGAAACATAATGCTATTAAAGAAATAAACAATAGTGAAGGACAACTTACCTCTGATGTTGATTGTATTAATCAAGAGAGTATCAAATTATTAAAAAATATGTATAAGGATTATTTTAAAAAGAATATCAAATTTGAGCATAGATTTTTTCATGTAATCTTAGAGTTGGTAAATTAGGGGATAATGAAGTGCTCACAATAGTAACCTCTAATGAAGATCTTAAATTTGTTCTCTCCAAGATGAATTCAAACAAAGATCCTCATTTGGATGGATTCCCCAAAGCTTTTTTTTTAAATCTAGGATATTATAGGAGATGATGTGGTTGTAGCTATGAATGAATTCTTCTATACCGTTCATTTATTAAAATATTTCAACCATACCTTTTTAGTTGTTATTCTTAAGAAGGAAGGGGCTATTGACTTCTCAAATTTTTGGCTTATTAGTTTGTGTAATTCTATTTATAAAATTATCACTAAACTGATTGCACTAAGAATGCAACCTATAATGGAAAAACTCATTTAATCTCAATAAGGAGGATTTGTACCAAGTAGACATATTCAATATGGGGTGATTATGGTGCATGAAGCCATACATTCAATGGAAAACAACCAAAGAGAAGCAATGGTGTTAAAGTTGGACATGGCTAAGGCTTATGACATATTATATTAGCATTTTTTGGATAGAGTTATGTCTCAATTTGGCTTTCAAGATAGATTCATGAAAATCATTAGATCTTGTAGTAATTAATGCATGTTATCTATTTTGGTGAATGGGGTAGCTCATATATTTTTTAAGAGTGTTAAATGGGGGAGATAAGGGGATCCCCTATACCCATTTATCTTCATCATTATGGATGAATCTATGAGTAGATTCAGTTCTAGTGCTATTGTTTCATCATATTTGAAAGGGTTTAAACTAGCCTATTCCATTAAACCTATATCTCATCAAAAATTTATGAATGACACCATTATTTTGGCTAAAGAATCTATGTAGGAAGTGAGAAATATTAAGTTTTTTTGGTGATGTATGAACAAGCCTCTAATTAGAAAATTAACTTTGAAAAAATCTCTATCTTTATTTAATACGTTAGTGGCTAGACAAGATAGAATATCTCTTCTTTTAGGTTGTCAAATCAAGGATTTACCCTCTTCATATCTTGGTATGCCTCTCTTTAGAAATCAACTCTCTATGATAGCATGGAATCCTTTGGTTGAGAGATTTAAAAAAACTTCCAGGTTAGAAAGGCAAGCTATTATCTCAATTAAGCAAGGTCTTACTTATCAAAAGTGTCTTTAAAAGCCTTCCTATATGTCTGATTTCAATTTTTAGTTTGCTAAGAGGATTTGAGGATAAATTATCTAAAATTTAATGCAATTTTCTCTATGATAGAATAAAAGAAAGAAATAGATTTCATCTTGTTACTTGGAATAAAGTCCACTCAAAAAAAAGATATGGTGGGCTTAGATTAAGGAACATGTAAATGATGAATAAATCTCTCATTTCAAAGTTTGTGTGGAGATTTATCAATTTGAGTATGGTTTGGGATAAAATTCTATCTTTCAAGTATTTAGAAGGCATGAAACTGATCAACATCTTAGTAGAAGAGCATTTTTTTTGTGGGTCACATGTCTAAAACTTCATGATCTCAAATAAATATTTGATTAAAACAAGGTCTAAATGATAGATAAAAAATGGTTATAAGGTTAATTTTTAGAAAGACACCTAGGTCTCAGAGCTTCCTCTTATTCAGAGTGACATTGGTTAGAATTTGAAAGAAAATACTCAAAATAAATATGGATATAAAGTGCAAGAGTATTTGTAGGAGTTGGAAGGAGCTAAATGTTGGAAAAGTTTGAGTTTGGACAAATTAAATCAAGAGGATATACTGAGGTTATCAAATATAAATAATTTGTTGAGAAATGTCCATATACTAGACACTAATAGAGAAGATATTTTTATTTGGAAGGAATATTTTAATGGTCATGCTATGGTCTAGAATTTTACCCTTATGGGAGATTTATTCAGGCTCCCCCACTCCTAGCCATAATATGAGAACAACCCCATGTTTTGGGTATCCTGTATTGAGGTTGAACCTTTGGATAAGGCTAACTTCCTCTTGATGGATCACCTAAACTAATGCTTCTACTTGGAAAAGGGATAGATAGGGGTTAAAGGGTTAATAAGAAAGATAAAAAGGTGATGCACCAAAATTAAATGAGAACTCACATAAACATGATATAAACACTAATGAAACATAAGACAATGCTAGCTCACACAATCTCACCAACTAGCTAATTTGCATAAGCGTTTCATAAAATAAGCTCATAAGAAATGAATGAAGCAAAGAGGAATTGTAAGATTCAAAACAAACATCCTTCAATGGTAGAAAGAACACAAGTTCAGACATATAACTAACTTGAAAACACCTAAAAATAGGGAAGAAAGAAGGACAATGGATATGGAAGACACTCCTTTACAATGCTATCATGTACAAGTTTAATAAACATAATTTAGAGGCAAGAGATAGGTAAATAAAATATGTATTGATTCAATAGGTCTTTCATACATATTTTGATAGGTTTTTGCCTTATCAAATGAGCACTCCTTTCAAAATGGGGGGAGAAAATGGGAGATATAGGATAAGGGAGAAGAGAGAGAAGCATGCAATCAAAAATAAATAAATGAGCTACCACCACTTTTCAATAAATTCCCAACCACTTTTTGATTAATTAGAACCAATAATTCTTGAAAATTTTAACCTTCATTAGCTCTAATATCCTTCTAGAATTTTCATTGGTTGAAAAATACACTAGAAGACAAGAATTTGTTGAGGATAATGAGTCATGATATTACTAAGAAGGGAAAATATTTAAAGTCTCTAAAAAAAATTAAATTATCCACCTGCACTCTCCAATCCCTAAATCTCTCTCTTGGATTATACTCTATCCTCCACTTTGATTCATTATAAGGACAAAATCCTCATATCCATGGACCTAACAGAGCTATTACTATATCTACTTTAAGAAACTATAGGTCCATATTTGTCGAGGATATGGACATGTCAAAAGATAAGACACTTGTTTTCATAATCACAACTTTTCTCCTACTTTAAACCCTAGACATAGGTATACTATAGAAGAAAACCAATTCCATTTATTGGTTTTCATATACTCATCATTTTAATGAAGATCTGTGATATTCTAAGCCTCATTATTTATCTCTATTAGGTTTAAATAAACCTATTCTACCTCTGAAAATTATGAAAGCCAAAAACTCATTGTACACATGGATATCCCTTAAAAAGATAATGGAAATAGTCATGGAAATGAATTGAGACCTCATAAAACAAGTCCTTCAAGTCTAAATCTACAAACTAGAGGTCTAGAATGAGCTTTAATGGTAGCCCTCAAACTTGAAATATCTACTCTAGCTTGATCTGAATCATATTTGGATCTCAGGTCCATGCATTCACCTATTTAGTTCCATAAAATATTTTGATCCAACATGCCTACCTATGTGGCATCCTCACCATGATGTTTATCATATTTAAAAATATGACTGCCATAAATTTAGACACATGTCATTATCTTGTTCCTCCTAGAACTTGATTGAATTTTATCTATCAATATCTAATTTGAGTTTCCAAAATTGTGACACTTGGTAACCCCAAATTAAATATATGGATCTTACTACCAGTATTCATCTGATTACTACTTTCTCACCATGTGGTAGCCTCATGTGCAATCTAGGCTCATTGACCTTTTGACCTAATTCACACCATCAATCTATTTTATATGATTGAATATGATCCATCAATCTTTGATTTGTAAGATCAAATGCATACCATTGATACTTTGATTCAATATGATCATGACAATTTTCTCCATTGCATTCCATATCAGGATATTCTAACTTGTTGACCTTGTGCTTTTCATTGATCTTGATTTGCATGATTTAACTCACATCGTTGATCTTGATGGTCCTACTGACTAGAGCAATTATCTGCATATTATTTATTTATGCTCTAATCAAGTGATATTTTGACATTTGGAAGCACTAAATTTACTCTCAATATATTTTAAATATTTTTGAACTCAAACAACTATTTGTTATGGATTTAACTTGATGTCCTCGGGCACGTCCCACACCACTAGATTATTTTTGAAAGCTTGTATCATGAGATAGAAAATATATCAAGACACTAAATTTATAGGGAATGTCCTTGGCACAAAATAAATTGTCTCCTTTGAATTTTGGCTTTGAGAGGCCTCCTAAGTACATTTATTAAATGCACAACTAGACTGACCTATTCCTTCCTACATGACATGATATGACAGTCTGGCTTCTCTAGGCTTGTGTTAATCATCCTTGGACCCATCAAAGATATGATAAACCTTTGATACTTTTTTAAAAACTAATTCATGCCCCCTAATTTATTAAACACCATAAAAACTTGTTGGATCTTTCACTTGCAATAATATACCTACTTCCAAGCTTGCTTCCCAAAAAAATCATCAAATTATACTTTAAACTTGCTTAAAGTGTTTCAAAATATTGCAAATGATAAGTGACATTCATGAAGTCTATCCTCTCCTTACACCATAAAATCACTCCTAAACTAGGAATTTGCTAAAATTTTCACCCCACTTCCAATCAAAATCTTTGTATGTAGGCCGAATTTGGCCAACATTTTTGGTGACTTGACAAGGAAGCATGGCTATTATGCCTAAGAACCCAGATTAGTTACCTTGTCTTATCCATTGGGCATATAGATTCATAAGTATTTCTTTCCCATCTAATATGAAGATGATACAAGGCTTCCCCTTTATAAAAATATCTCATTGAATCAACAAGAGCAACAAGAACAAAATAAACACTATGCCCATGGCACTTATGGAAGGGAAACACACAACTGGAAAGAATGTGCACCAGGAACTTAGAGGAAAAAAAGAAAAGATATTCTTGTATGTACAAGGATGTAACTTAAAAGTGTTTTCCTCCTAGATCAAATGGTAAGCATTCAACATCACTCACTTGTAATGGACTAGGATGAAAAATACCTTGTTTTAGAGGCACCATAATGGGTGAACCAGGCTGCTTGATTGCCAATCTTCTTGACATGCTCTCTAATGGATGAAAAGGGATAAACATGTATCCAATGTAGACATATCAGTTTATTTTTTCAAATATTTCTTCATGTTGGACTATAGGATCACCTACAATATTCTCATTTGATGGCTCTTTTAAACTTGAAGGTTGATTATCTAGGTTTAGGCAAAAAAGTTATAATTCATCCTAAAAGGTAGCTCCTCTTGGTCATCTGGGACAATGCCAACCTTAATACCATCCTTGTTTTGCTCACTTTGAAAGGAGCCACATGGGAGTTCACCAACCCATCTAAGGTTCAAAATGTCATATTTTTGTGGTTTTAGATCTGACCACTCTCCTTCATTATTGAAGACATTAGTACTATCTTTAATGGATAATTTATTTTGAGACTGCTCAGCTTATATAACCTGATTTGAAAGTTCATTTTCATGCTCTAGAGGGGTCATAGGCTAGTTTAGAACCTCTACCTAGTCCATGAAGTCATGGTATATTTGTTTCCATACTTCATTATGATCCTCTTTTTTCTTTATTTCTTTATCATAATAATCATCAACCATACCAAATGGAATCTCCTAAAATAAATCAAGATCTCTTTTGCACTTAGATGTAACCTAAGTAAACATCTTTTCAATTATGAAGGCATCAATACTACCTTCAATATCTAATTTATTAGTGTTAAAGCCATGCCAAGAAGGTTGATCCAAACCTAAATTTTCATCCTTTGAATGAATTTGGATACATATCATGATTTATTCCTCATATACACTTGTATTTTCCTCTTTAGGTTCACCTATAACTTTAAGCTCCTCCTATATCCTTTGTAAAATAAGATCTTCCTCCATGAGGGAGATGGTAGGAGGGTGAAAAAGTTCACTTTGACTGTAGCTTAATAGAGTGTCCTTAAAAATCAAGAATTTTAAGGATCTTTTATTTGGTTATTGGGAAAAGGAAGAAGGATCTTGGAACTCTTTTAGGGTAAGTTCATTGAGTTGAACTAACACGTCTTTTTTCTTGAACTAGTTCTTGGATTGCCTTAACTAGCACTCCCTCTTTCTTCTTAATGCCTTACTAAACTAATTTCCATGAGGGGAATGTGTAACATGAAACCACATTATATTCCTCCTAGATGAGTATAGGAGAGGGTGGTTTCACAAAAGAGGTTATAACATAGTCTGGGTCATTGGCATAAGAGAAGCTCCATGATGGGATGGTTTCATGCTCTTCAGATGAATGGTATTTAATGATTTTCTTAACTCTTGATAAAAATGATTTTTGATAAAGTGGACTAAGGGGATGGGTTTGAGCATAAATAGGAGTAGGAGAGGGAATTTTGGATTTAGGGTTGGCTGATCTCATTCTTAAGAACAACTAATAGTCATTCTCTTTCTTGGCTTGGTCTTGCCTAACCAAGCACTCCTCTTGAAACCTCAACTCATTCTCTTAAATAAATGATTGGTATTTAAGATTTTATTTTTGTACATAAAACTATTCCAACCTATCAATCTCTCTCCATTATATTTCAAAATAAATCCTTATCTCCCTAAGACTCTTTTTTGATTGACTAGAGAAAGACAAACTATGACAAGGCTGATACACTGAATCTTAAGAGCCACTTAGGGTGAAGCCACAAACATTTCTAATCTGATATGAAGGATAAATAATGGAATGACATGCATTATGATCAAATGGGTGATGATACATTCTAAATAATAATTATTAGTCACTTGGGATGCTTACACTAATTTATGAATACTTGGAGTAGCCATTGATGTTTTCACACATGCCTCCAAAGGCTGATTGGATGAAGAGAATACCAAAACTCTTCACTTAGTGAACAATGTAGTAGTCCCACTAGGCATGCCAAAACATATTTTGGTGTATAATATCAACCTTATGGGAGAGTTATTAAGGCTTTCCCACTCCCAACCATAATATTGGAATAACCCAAGGCTATGGGTATCTTGTATTGGGGTTGAACCTCCAAAAAAGGCCAAATTCTTCATGATAAATCACCTAAACTAATGATTCTACTTAGAAAAGGGATAGAGTGTGTGGGAGGGTAAAGGGTTAATAAGAGAGATAAAAATGTGATTCACCAAATTTAAATGAGAACTCACTTACTCATGAAATATACTGATGAAACATAAGACAATGCTAGCTCACACAATCTCACCAACTAGCTAATTTGTATAAGTGATTCATAAAATAGGCTAATAATAAATGAATTAAGTAAATAATAATTATAATATTCACACCCAACATCCTTCAATGGA
The DNA here is from genome assembly GCA_037957365.1 of Torreya grandis. Lineage (NCBI taxonomy): Eukaryota > Viridiplantae > Streptophyta > Pinopsida > Cupressales > Taxaceae > Torreya > Torreya grandis. The sequence goes on from JARHVA010004266.1 coordinate 1,186,398, forward strand.
AGAAATATAATAAGTTTAGACCTATGAATAACTTGAAAACACCTAAAAATAAGCAAGAAAGAAGGACAATGGACATGGAAGACACTCCTTCACAATGCCATCATGCACAAACTTACTAATTACAATTTAGAGGCAAGATATAGGTAAAGAAAATATTTATTTATTCAAGAGGTCTTTCATACAAATTTTTATAGGGTTTTTCCTTATCAAATGAGCACAACTTTTAAAATGGGGGGAGAAAATGGGAGATATAGGAGAAGAGAAAAGAGATAGAATAAACACATAATCATAAATCAATAAATGAGCTACCACCACCTTTTAATGAATTCCCAACCAATTTTTTATCAATTATAACCAATATTTATTGATAATATAACCTTCATTAGCTCTAATTACCTTCCATCCTTTTCATTAGCTAAGAAATACACTAGAAGACAAGAATTTGTTGAGGATGATGAGTTATGATCTTACTAAGAAGGGAAAATCTTTAAAGGTCTAAAAAATAATTTAATGACCCACTTACACTCTCCAATTCCCAAATATATCTCTTTAATTTATACACCATCCTCCACTTGGCTTCATTATAAGGACAAAATACTCATATCTATTTACCTGACAGAGCCATGACTATGTATGATTTAAGTGACTATATGTACATGTTTGTCAAGGATATGGCCATGTTGAAAGATAAGAAACTTATTCTCATTATCAAAACTTTGATCCTACTTCAAACCCTAGACATAGGTATATTATAGATGAAAACTAATCCAATTTATTAGTTTTCATATATTCATCATTTCAATGAAGATCTACCATATGATAAGCCTCATTCTTTATCTCTATTAGGAAATAAACTTATTCTACATCTAAACATTATGAAAGCCAAGAACTCATTGTACACATGTATCCCCCTTCAAAATATAATGGAAATAGTCATGTAAATGCATTTTAACCTCAAAAAAAAGTTTTATAAGTTCCAAATCTTCAAATCATAGGTCTAAACTAAGCTTTAATGGTGGTCCTCAAACTTGAAATATCCACTCTAGCTTAACCTGAATCATATTTGGATCACAACTCCATAAATTCACCCATATAGGTCCACAAAATATTTTGATCCAATGTGCCTACCTATGTGGCATCCTTACCATGTTATTTATCATATTTAAAAATATGACCATCACAAATTCAGACACATGTCACCATCTTATGCCTCCTTGAACTTGATTGAATTTGATCCATCAATATTTGATTCAAGATTACTAAATTATGACACTTAACAACCCCAAATTTAATCTATGGATATTATTACTAGTATTCATCTGGTTATCACTTTTGCATCATGTGGTAACCTCATGTGCAATCTAGGCTCATTAACCTTTTGACCTGATTTACATTGTCAATATCCTTTGCATTGTTAAACATGCTCCATAGATCTTTGATTTGTAATATAAAATGCATACCATTGATCATTTGATTCACTATGATCATGACACTTATCTCCATTGTGTTCCATCTTAGGATCTTATGACTTATTAACCTCATGCTTGACATTTATCTTAATTTGCATGATTTAACTCATACCATTGATCTTGATGGTCCCACTGACTCAAGATATTATACATGTACCATTGATATATGTTCCAATCAAGTGAGATTTTGACATTTGGTAGTAATTCATTTAATCTCAATATCTTTTGAAGATTTTTGAACTCAAATAGTTATTTCTTGTGGCTTTAACTTGACGTCCCTGGGCACATCCCACATTACTAGATTATTTTTTAAAGCTTGTATCTTAATCTCAAAAATACATCAAGACACAAAATTTATTGGGAATTTACTTAGAAAAAAATACATCATATCCTTTTATCCTTTGGCTTTAAGAGGCCTCCTAAGTACATTTAGTAAATGCACAACCAGACTAACTTGTTCCTTCCTGCATTATGTGTTATGATGGTCTAGCTTCTCTAGGCTTGTGCTAATCATCCTTGGACCCATCAAGGTTCTGAAAAACCTTTGATAGTTTATGTAAACCTAATTCATTCCCCTTAAATGCTTGAACACCATGAAAACCTATTGGATCTTTCACTTGTAATTTTAGACCTGCTTCCAAGCCTACTTCCCAAAAAAATCATTAAATTATACTTTAATCTTACTTAATGTGTTTCAAAAGCTTTCAAGTGATAAGTGATATTCATGAAGTCTATCCTCTCCTTGTATCATCAGATCACTCCTCAACTAGGAATATACTTAACTTCTCACCCCACATCCAATCAAAAGCTTCTTATGTAGGCCAAACTTGGCCAACAAGTCATTACAAAGTTAAATTGGGATATGATCTTCTAGTTTAAGAACCCGAGGTAAAATATAGTTGGGAGATGCTATGGGATAAATGGATAATTCCTACAATTAATTTATTCTTTAGGTTATAGTTTAGAATAAAATCTTTAAAGTTGATAACTAAAGAAGAAGAGATTGTATCTTAACCAATAGATATGTCCTATGTGAAAAGGACAGTGAATCTATTTTTATTTTGCTCATGAGCTACTCTTTCTCTCAGAAGATATGGAGATATTTTTTTAAACAAATGTAATGTCTCCTAGGTTCAAGTTTATTCTCTAATAGAAGTATGGCACTCATGGTGGTGCCCTTTTCAAAATGCCTTTCTCAAGAAAATTTGGAAGCTTTCATTATCACATATTAAATGGGGCATTTGGGGAGAGTGCAACAATATAATTTTCAAGGGGAAGAGATGTAGAATAAAATTTATTTCAAAATGAATATTTGATAACATATTGTATAATTATAATATTGCACTAATCAAGAAAGGTAAAAGTCTACTCCTATATGAATAATTTCCAGCTCATAACTGGCAAATTGATACCTCTAAGCTGGGGAAGCCAAATCCTAAAGAATAAATTAGGAAAAGAAATAAATGGAAACCTCCCCATTTTGGATGGATGAAGCTTAACTTTGATGGAGCTTCGAAAGGGAATATAGGCTCAGATAGAGGAGGTGGAATAATAAAATATCATCAAGGTAATTTGGTTACAATATATGCTAAAGATATAGGAGTTAATTCTAACCATTAGGCTAAAGCTCTAACGGTTCCATGGGGGATCAAATTGGAAAAACAATTAAGAGTTCAAAAAATCATAAGAGAGGGTGACTCTATGAATAGTTTGAACTATTTATCAATGAAAAATGTTATCATTTGGTTCATTAAATAAGTTATATAAGAAGCTATAGGTATTATGGACTCTTTGCAGCAAGTTATTATTCAACACATTTATAGGGAAGGAAACTCTATAGCGGATTGGTTTGCCAATAATAGTGTGACTTATGTGGGACAAACATCATGGATGGACTATGAAGAACTTCCTAGGGACATTATCCTAAGGATTAAATATGAATGTACTTCTAATAAACAAAGCCTTAGACATATTGGGCAAGCCTCTAATTCATAGAGGAAAGAGATATTGGGCCCTTTATTTTATCCAGGGACTTAGATTGGTTTGGTTAATATTTTTTGTTCTTATTGAGAAGTTTCTAGAATTATCAGATCATCTAATAGATTACCCAAATTCAAAAAACAACAAAATTACCTCTTGGCTTTATTTTGAGAAGTCTAAAATCTAGATTAGGGAAAGGTTATATTATCTCTGTGTATGCTATCCTAGGAACAATATGGGATTACATAACATAATTGAACCAAAAATGATATAATAAGTGAAAAAGAATTAGTGAATTTGGGAAGCTTTGCAAGTGGGAGGTTTTACAAGTTTTATGGAGAAGATAGAAGGGCATGGTAGACATATTTTGATCATGTTTAAAAATTATTGGGAAGACAAAATAATCACTATTAATGGAGTTAATTTAAAAATCATTGAGGAAATTATTACTCACATAACTAGTTTGGCTATAGAGGAAACCAAAATTTACAAATTTGCCAAAAATTACAAAAGGGTTAAGGAGACATTTCTAGAGGAAGGGGAATATCTAGAATTGTTGTATAATGGGTTTGATCAAGAATAACTACCCAGACCATATGTTGAGGTCACCTACCATTTGATGCAATATGTAACCCTATAAGGTAGGTTTAATGTTGTTAGATGGTATTTATTTATGATGTTTAATAATTTTAGACATGGCATTCTTTTCAATCTAAATTTATTCATTCTACATTTGCTTGAAGTTTCGGTCCTAAAGTTCAAGCATGGAAACTATTCAGACCCTAGGCATGAAGGGGTGATATACCACATTGATAAATACTTTAAGGGTATGAATAAAATTACCTCAACTATTTCTTAGTCTCAAAACAAAAATGCAGAAAGTGTTCCTATTGACATTAGGAAAATAAAAAAGTATGGATTAAATATCTTGGGAGATCGATCAAGATCACAGAGGTTAATAATATCATTAGTCATATTGAGAAAAATACCAATGTTTTTGAGGGGAAAACCCTTAAGATGCAAGATAGTATCAAAAAATTCCTAAGGAGTGTGTCAATGTCTTCAATTGACATTCAAGGGAAACGGGGGAAAGTAGGGTAAATCAAGAGGTTTGGTTGGATATTCTATTTTTTATTTGTAAAGAAAACATAAGAACATCAAATCACAATTATAATGTAAATAAATATTACATTCTAATGAATTAAGATGAAAATCATGACATTTTGTATTAGTAGAAGCATCATAAAATATATAAATATCATTTCAAGGCATAAAATCATTTGATTCAGTATGCAAATTCTCCATCCATTTTTTAAATGTATCTTCTTTCTTAAGTAGAAATATACTAATAAGTGCATTAGTTAATTTAATATTAATTTATTATTGTTATAATGAATGCATAATATAAGAATGTATAGAGGGAGAGGAAAAATTAAATTCTTACATTTTAAAATCATTTTATTTTTATTCTTCTTCACTATAATTATAATACGATAAATCACTAGCATTCTAATCTTCAACATCACCATGATTATAACAATCATAATAATTTACCTCTTGTACATGCATATTCCTCATATACATAAGAATTTTTATTATACACACAAGCATGATCATATAAAAATTGACTCATTAATTCATTCATTACCATATCTATAGGTTAGGGTGTGAGTAAATGACAAGGGATCCATGAATACAAACTTATTAGGATTTTGAGGATTCATATTCTTAGAAAACATTACAAACCCTTGAATTAAAAAGAAGAGAAACATAAAACCTACTCCTAATACAATTATATATATATATATATATATATATATATATATATATATATATATATATATAAGGTTTGATGAATGGAAAACCCAAGGAAGAAACCACTTAAGTAGGCCAAAATTAGATCTAAAAAATCATAACTAAATACATAAACATGAAATTCTAGTGATATAAGGAAGAAAATCTAAGAAGACATGTACACACCTAAATTTTATAGAGTCCAAAATTGAGAAAATATAAATATGATACAATTATATACATAATTAAGACATGCTTAGACCTAGTTTGATCTCTTCTCTATTCACTTTTCCCCCTTTTTTGGCCCTTATAAACTTTCAAAAATTTCATTTTCCAGGTATTTTACCTTCAAGTTTTAAGATTTTTTTGTGGCATGGGGAAACCACCATGGAATTTTATATAACCACCTTAGTAGTTCATGACACCACCATGGTGGTTCCAAAATCTACCTCATTGGTTATTAGAAACATCATGAAAATTTCATAACCACCTCCTGGATAGAGTAACCATTTTTACACTGTACAATGCTTTTTAAAACCAACTCTTGAGATGAGAGATTTGATGTGTTTTAAATTATTTTAGTCATGTTTCTTAGCCTTTTATATTTTGATTATATTATTAATGTTCCAATACAATATTAGTCATGTTCAATCTAAGTTTATCCACCTCCAAGATAATCCCAACAAGATCTCAGTCAAGCTTCAATTAACTCTTACATGCACACTCCACTTCTTCCTTACAAACAACTCATTTTTACTTGAATTTTAGATACAAAAAATATATTAGATATTAGAGTATATCAGTCTCAGATATTCATATTTTTCCTTTTGTTTCTTTTTAATAACTCATTCAAAGTTTTACAATAATATTTTGGTCACCCATATAAGTTGAATAAAGATACCCACGAGCTTGTAGCTAGTACCCTACCATTTGAAAATAATCAACCATCATTCATATATTTATTCATTTAGGTTGTTATTGTGATTTTATCCTATTTGTGTTTCCTCTTGTTGGAGATTTCTTAGATTAGTAGCTAAGAAATCTACAATGATCTAGCTATCTGAGGATGGAATAATTACATCAATTTATTCTTCTCCATCTGATCCTTGGTTTGGTCAAGTTGGAGGATTTATTTTATTATTTATTTATTAATTATTTTTTTATTATATTAGATTAATTTTTTTCTATAATATTTTGCATTCAAAAATATTCATTCAGACAAGCTTCAAAAAATAATATATCTCTCCTTGCTCTTTTTGCATTGATTTTTTTAATCATTATAGTTGCATCCATACATTGTAGATCTAAAATAATAATATCTTGAATATTAGATCAAAGGTATACACAATAAATTTTCATATAGATACAACCAATAACAACTTTAAAATTTTAGTTTTCAAAGCATACAATCTCACACACAACCCAAACAAGCAACTTGCACACAAAAATTAGAAATTTACAAAAAGATAACTTACATCTAGAATTTTTTTACTTACTTGAATGATAATAAAAGTAAATAAAATTCATAGATAAACATTAATTTTATAAAAAATATAAAAAAATATTCATTCTTTAAATCAAGTAAACAAAAATAACAATAATTCCATTATTTACTTTATTTTCAGTTATGATTATAATTGTATGCATAAAAATCCAAGAAAAGAAAATAAAAAATAAAAGTTTTAATTTCCTTTGATTTAAGTAATTTAATTTCAAAAATATTATATTTTTTTTCAATTTTAAATTTTTTTGTTATAATCACAAAATCACAAACAAGCCCCACCAAATCCTTGTCAAAATGAGAACAATCCCAAACCTTGACAAAATATAAAATTCAACTCTAAAATTAGAAAATGCACTTAATAAAAATAAAATAAATAAACTAAAAAAAAAACCTAAGAAAAAGAATCAAATATAATTCTAAACTTCCAAACAAATGTTTACCTCAATCTTGGATGGCACTTCCAAAATAAGATTATTTACACAAAGTATGAACGTTTCCTAGAGTGGTAGTTCTCGTACAGCTAAAAAATATCCAAAGTGACATATTTTAGAGATTTAAATAGAATTATTACATTCCACTCCTATTACCAACCTCATTATTAGATAACTAGATGTTTTCATGCTCGATTTTTACATGACTAAAACACACCAAAACCCACAATTTTTTTTAGAGAGCCAACAACAATGATACTACTCACTTATGACTTGAATAAACATATGTTGTACTTCATAGCTTCTCAAGTGCATAAATATAAATAGCATGAACTAATCTATGATGTAACATCTCTCACATGAGAGTAATATAACGGTCATGACCAGCTATTCATAGTGTCATTGTATCAGCTACCTTGATAGAAAGGATCCAAGATATCTTTAGATTATTAAGAATAGTAAAAGAATTTAATCAAGACAAAAGTGATGTCTAATCACTCTCAGCAAGGAAACATAGACTCCACTCAATATTAATTTAAACTAATTTAAAGTGTTTCTACCTCAATTCAATTATTCAAATAGGAATACTCCTACGAACACTCAGATGTAATAAGACTAAAAGGGTCTATAAGATGATTCTAAATTAAATACCTATATAAATTAATATACTTTTCTAAATCGAAGAATAAATTTTGTAATCTAAGACCATCTCAAAGGGATAATTTTTTAAGTTATAGGGTGAACAGGATGAAGAAACAAACTGCCAATCTAAACTACACTTAATGATGGAAATTGACTCACCAGGAAAACTATGACAAATAGAGTTAAAGGAGACCTTATTAAAAATATCAAATTGGGTTGAAAAATAAATAAAAAAGGTTAAAAATATGTATGAAACTCAAGATAAGATATTTCAACTTAAATAACATAGCCTCAAAAAAGGAGACACCAAAATAAGCTAGCAATCCAAATGGGTTTTGGTAACAAAAGGGATGAATAACTCATAATTTATAGAACAAACATGGTTTGGAATGAGACTACCAAAAATAGAAAATTATTCCAAAAGAACCAAAAAAAAGTTCACAAGATAATATAAAGACAAAAATAATCATGATCAAATTTTATTTTTTCATAAAAATGACTCTAAATATTTTTAGTCAGTCAATTTCAAACTGACTTTGCACAACCAAACTATTCTGCTTGGTAATTTTTTGAATAAATCAAGTTTGAAATTGAATTGTTAAAAATAGTAAAATTATTCAAAACTAATAAAATAAAGTTGATTTAAAAATTTAGAAATAAAATAAAATACAAACATCATTCAGTTTTAATAGGCTTAATTATATATTAATGGAAAACTAATTCTGTAATGACTTTGCATAGTCAAGATAGAACAATATAGGCAAAAACTAGCCAGCGTCACCTAGAAATGGTTTTCAAATTGACATTAGATCAATTAATAAAATAAATGGTTGATGTTTTGAGCTTTCATATGATAGGTAAGTGGATTAAAATATTAATATTTTTAAATTTGATAGTTCATTGCCTTAGTCGAGTTTGTTTAAGAGCCAACTTAGATTTTGCACAAATTTATGAAATATTATTAGAAAAAGGACCACAAAAAAATGTAACGATCAATCAAAAACTAAAATAAGGTCTCTCACATAATATAAAACTAAGGAAGACTGGATACAATGCTTTGTTTCAAAATATAATACTGTTGGATATTAATTTAAGGTGGGTTCCAAATTGGTTTTATAATGGTTTGTAACTAGTTGAAGAAGCCTAAAGTATAATTTGTTACTCCTAATAGGACTAAATGAATCCCACTATTTATCTTAGTGGTTCTAAAATGAGTGTTAAGACATTAATATCAAATAAATCTTAGACATGACAACTATTCAATGCTTATTAATCCACACATGCTAGGTACATCAAGATTCTTGAATTGGTGTAGGTGTTAGTATCATCTAGAGATAATCATTAGGTCCATATATTATAGCTATTAGTTAGTGATTAAAAACTTTAACAAGATTTTAAATAATTTTTAAATCATAATGAAAATTAAGATTTTCTATCCAACATGACCATTAAATATCAAGCATAGCTCATTTATAAGGTAGTTCAAGAATTTGTACTACCATATCAAGTATGAATATGTGTTTTTAAAATGTTATATAGGTTTAAAATCTCAAGAATATTTATTTATATAATTAAATTACAAGACCACTCATTACAAGGTTATTCATTCCACTTGTAGCCAATGCATTCATGTTTCATCACACCCTACACTAAAACAACATGAAGATAAGTGTCAAAATTACATTGAGAAAGTGAAATCCTATAACAATCTTCAAATTTAATTGGACCATGAACATATTAAACAAGATGTAATAATAATTATTTCTACTTTTCCTTACATTGATAACTCATTAAAATGTGAGACTAACCACTAAGTTAAACGTATACACACGTAAATATGACTATGTATTCAATATACACATTAATTCAATCATCTCAGATATGAAACAACTACCTCTTCCAAAGCAAATAAGGATTTACAAATAAGAGATAAATGATTAAGAAGTAAATTTGAGGTATAAGTAAAAATTATGATTTTTACACTACATCTCAATTGATAACTACTCCAACTAAAACATTGACATAATAGACAATCAAATTATTATAAGTAACCAAAGGCACAAAGTTAATATTCAAGTAAATTATATTTATAAATGTAAAACAATGCCCACTTTGGTTTAGCAAACTATAACACAAGGATACCATCTCAACACCAAATGTCAAAAAAGAAAGTAATTAGTTTAAATTATTTTATTCAAGATTGATAAATATATTAAAATAGGTAATGCACATATCACCTATTAATCTCCCCTATTCAAATATGTCTACTATAAGTATTTGTGAAAAACTAGATGTTTACACCTAGACTAATAAAATGCCTACTTAGAATAAGCATAATATCATGACACTATTCATATACTTAGCACTTCAAAAATTGGTATACAAATCCCATACCATGAAATAAATAAATTACCCTCTAGGTCAGCCAAGGAAAAGTAAGAACAATAATATAAAAGACAAGAAGAGATTTTACATTATTCTTTCTACCCAAGGTGTCATACTCTTGACCCAGTTGGCTGCAAGTTTATGGAAAAAACTACGTGTATGGATGAAATATATTTATGATTATTTATATATTTATTTAATTTAGAACAAATCTACCACACTCATCCCATAGTGCAATAATCTAACAACAACTCTTTTCTCCCCTTTCCACTTGGATGCCACACATTCTACTCTACAATTATGCCATATCAATAGTTGTGCCACATCATATTACCCATTAATGAAAATAGATTCAATTTTATTTTTGCATTGGGTTTCCATTATACAAGATGCCATTTCCAAAAAATTAAGATAATCTCTAAATCCACTTTAAATATGCCATAACCAAGCATCACCATGACTTTTAAAGCCATTTTGATTCTACTATTACAACATATCTACCAGTTGCACCTTAATTTAAGCAATTAGCATTAAATATTAAATGTAATAAATGCCTTAACAAACAACTCCATTTATAGATAATTATCAATAGAATAAGATTATTTAAACTCTATTATGGTGTTACACCATTTTTAGGTTATCTATATTGAAATCTATTTCAATTTACAAGATTTAAACTTATTACTAGTTGATAAAATAATTAAAACCTATCCATTATCCAATACATGATAGAATGAAAAAAATTTATCTAAGCACTCCACCCTTGAAATGAAAAAGAAAAGACTTATATGTTGCCAATTAAAACATTTTTTTCCCTTTAATAAACCATATTCCTACCAAAATGCCATAATCTAATTACTGGTGCCATCAATTGATGTAAATGAAGAAACTTATGAGGATTCTTCCATTATCTATGGATATTGCACCATATTACTATAACTAGACATTTATTCCTATAAATGTTCTTATAGCACCATTTCTAGGTACAAAGGAATTACATTTAACTTATTTATACTAGCCAAATATACAACACAAGCAAACATCACCTCTAGACATCCATTGAACCATTCATAATCAGGTTAAAATTAGAAAATAATCACAAAATTTGCACTTGCTTGATTTCAAATAGATAAAAATGCCCAACACTTTCCTCATGGTATCTCTCCTACTACAAGCTTGACAAATTTGAAACTTCTCTTCCCCTTCTCTAACCACTTGCTCAAAATAATTTCCTCCCTCTTTTAAGAAATTGCAGACATTCAAAAACTACACAATTTTAGATGTCAAAAAGCCTGAAACCCCTACCTGAACCTAAATCTAGTTGACCACCTAGTTGACTTAGCCTGCTTATTAATTTATAAACATAACTTTCTAGTTCACCTCTTTTAACTTGTTTTCATCCAGACCTTCAACCACCGATGGTCAGCCTAATTGTCGATGGTTAGCTTGATCGTTGATGATTAGGTCTCTAAGCCTACTTTAAAGCATTACCAGTTGTATGAGATAAATATGGATACATATATAAACTTCCCTTATGCAAGGCTAACCTACTTTAAAGCATTGTAGTTAGCAACTTTCTACTCTATCCATTTAGAAACTTCTTCCTACACTAATTAGTAACTTCATCTATAAAAGGAGAGAAGCAAAAGGAGATCTGAATCAAGAAATCTAGTAATCCACATCCAAGCTATCTTACATACAGATATCTTGTGTGCCTTCAAAAAGTAAGCAACATCAACAAAGACCTAAACCTCTATCAAAATCACTTTTGAAGTCCAAAGTAATGTCACTCTCACCAAATTACTTCAGCCTTCCACCATCAAGTTAAAAGTATCTCATGCTTGTTTTCTTTAATTTATTTCATTTCTAACCTCTCTGCGTTAGAAGACTCATTCATATCTTATTTTCCATCTATCAAATACATAATAGACCTCTATTTTCCCAATTACCCAATCTATAATCCTTTTTTTATCATTTATAGAATCACATAAGTAACCGCTGATGGTTATCTCAATTTTTGATAGTCACCTCAACTGTTGATGGTCACCCAACTGTCGATGGTCACCCAACCATCGATGGTTAGCCCAACTGTCAATGGTTCACCAAACCATTGATGGCCATTATGGTAAAAAATAATAGAAAGTTATTTTCACCCCCTTGACCCCAACTAAACCCTATTTTTTGTTTTCCTACATATTCATATAGACTTTTCTAAATTTTTAAACCTAACCCCAACTATCTTAGCATGAGTATTGACCCACTTTTACTATTTTAGTCTTTTTTTAACAAGAAATTTATTTTCATCTCAACTAATATGCATTTAATTTCTATTTATTAAATGCAAGTTCTCTTTCTTTTCATTTATATCAACTTAATTGTTATAAACAATGGATTGATAGCCTCATAGCAAGCATACACTTCTTGGATCTAGCTCACATTAAGTAGTCTACTCAACCATCCATATAACAACCATTTTTTCTATTATCTTTCTTATCTACAAGTTATTTCTTCTAAGCCAAAGAGGATTTCTCACCATCATTTGGATCATGCATGCACTTTATCAAGTATTCTTCTATACATCTTATTACTAGTTTCATTACTTGATTCCAAATTAAGAAATGAGTGGAAATTAAGAGAAACATTTTGGCATGCCTAATGGGACCCAACATCCCTTTTTCTTCATTTATTCTATGCTCATCCAATGAAATCTAAATTTATTTTGGGCTTAAAATAAACCTTTTGCATACATTACTTGCTTTCTTATTTTAGTTCATCTAGTAACTTAAAAACAAAGTAATTAATCATATCTTTTAATCTTGTTATCACACACCTTTTTGCCAAACTGTATAACTAATCAACACATCAAAACAAACTTAAGACAAGGCCTGAGTAGGATTTCATCACCTAGAAGTAAACCTTATCCTTTATCGATAATCTTACTTGGAGGTAATTACCAAGGGGAGAACCAACTTAGCTCTCTGGTTGAGTATAAACTATGAGATTCAATATATTTTATCTAAGCACCCAATACCCTTATCACTGTAGTATGTGAAGTGAGGGGGTAGGCCCCAATACCAAGCCATGTACTGAAGATCAATATATATTTTATCTTTTGAGCACCTAAACATAACCTAAAACCAACCTTAGATTTCCTCTTTATTACTTGATCTACAAACCAATTTCCTCTTCACACTTTCTAAGGTATAAGCCAAAAGTAATTTAAAAATAACCCTAAGTTATTAAATGCACTTTAGTGTATGTTTGATTTCCTTTTGTTCTTTTATTTTACTTTCTCTTTGTTTGAGGTGTGAGTTTCATCATTTTATCTTCTCTTTCCTCTTATGGCCTTTACTAGATAGTAGTTGAGGAATCTAACCAACCAACAACCACCTTCTTCTTCTTCCTCCATGGAGTATACCTCTGATGCTAAGGGTCATCCAAATTTTGTCACCTTCCTTGATAACAACCCCATGGCTCTTTAACATTACCTAAACACCTTATCTAACTGTACCCTTTTTGCTTTAGTTCCCCCTAAAAATCCTCCTTATGGTATGCCTTCCCATCTTTTGGTGGGTTCCACCTCAACCCAACCCATGGTCACCCAAGCATCTTCTTCTTCCAATATCCCACCTACTATCACTCCCCAAACTCCATCCAACATCCCAACCAGTAACCAAACACTTACTACCCCAACCAATACCTCCAACATTGGATTAACTTTACCTCTTGTTACCTATACTCCTTTTACCATGGGGTATCTTATACCCCTATTTATACCATTCCCCTTAGTTCAACTATCCCATCAATTTCTACCCCACTTTAGAGTTTGGTACTTTCCATACCTCAAACACTCCCACCTATTAGCACTAGAGTTACCACCTATCACCAAATGACTAGTAATTTCATACCTCCAACCCAATATACATCCATACCACCATCCACCAACCCAAACTTACCTTTAAATCAACCCACATCAACCCCCCATATATTTATAACCCACAAGGATACATAGCACCTTCCACTCAACCATTTGTGCCAATCAATACTTATGTAACACTATCCCAACCTCCTATGACCATTTACCAATATGTGGCTTCTTCAACACCCTATATAACTTATCCATACATTACTTCCACACAACCTCAATAAGGATTACCATCTAATTATATAACTTCCCAACCTCAAATGGATTTGGCCCAGATGTTAATGAACAAAATGACCAACCTAGAGTCATTTATCTCTAGGTCTCATAACCTCTTATCCTATGATCATATCTATAATGAACCCATCCATCCATTTATATCCATTCTTATCCTCTTCAATGGGAATTATCCAAATTTTCTAAGTTCCAAGGAAAGAAGGACCCCAACAACATTTAAGAACATTTTGCCATTCTTGTTATTTGATTGCATATGATGATGCTCTCCTCCTTTGTACCTTCCCAATGTCTTTATCAGGACCAACTTCGATTGGTATAGTTCCCTTACCAAGCACTCCATCTTTTCATTCTCCCTACTATCCTAAATATTTTTTGAGCACTTATTATTAAATATATCTAAAAATTTTTCTATTACCAACCTCTATTATATTAGGCAATTTGGTGATGAGTCAATTGTTGATTTTGTAGCTAGATAGAGAGGTCTCATCAACCAAATTTATTTCTCATCACCCTAGCCTAAGTTTATTGAGCTCTTCTCTTTAGTTTATGCCAAACATATTACGCCCACTCTTCAAGTTCAAAATTTTAGAACTTTTAATGAGGCATTCACTATGGCATGTAAACTTGAAAATTGAGCCATTGACAAAAGGAAATTGAAACTACAAAACAAGAATTCTATATTTAAATCTAATAACCCTCCCTCCACCAAAAACACTAACCAATCCAACCATCCCAATACCAAGACAAAATCATCCACAAACTCAATTGTCCTAAAAACTCCTCCACCACTGACTATTAACCAACCCCATCAAACTAATTCTTCCAAACCTTCTTACCAACAAAATTGAAACCAAAGCCAAGCTACCCCAAAATAATATACTCCCATAAGGGAGTCTTATGCTTTAGTTTTGGATAAATTACTCAAATATAACATCATCCAACTTCCACCTATCAAACCACCCCAACAATTTGATGCTTCTCACCCCATGCTTGGTTGGTATAATGAGAATGACCATTGTGCCTTTCACTGAGTTATGGGACATGACATCAGAAGATGTAATACCTTCAAAAATTTGGTCTAAATCTTAATTAATAGTGAAGAAGTTACATTTGATAATCCCAATGCACCTCCTAATCAGTCCCTTGACATCTTCCACAAACCTTTTACCAATCATGTTCCTTTCACTCATCACCATGACAACAAACCTAAATCATCTCATTCTAATGAGGCACATATGATCAAAATTATTATTAATGAGTCCATTGTTGATGAAACCACTATCATAACTACCTCTCCCACCATTTCACTCATAGAAGTAGTGAACTCACCTTACATTCCTTTGACTACCCAAATGAAGGAATAAACCACCCCTCTCTCTTCACCTAATACCTTAGCTTCATCTACCTCTCCTTTGATGGAAACACCAAAGGAGATAACCTTTTATTTAACCATTTCATCCACTCCACCCATTTAAGTGGTAGAACTACCTTCCATTCTTTTGGACACCCAAACAAGTGAAGCAACCAGGTCCATTCCTTCACTTGAGGATACTACACCTACCTCCCCCATGATAAAACCATCCATTTTCTCTTTGGAAACCATCCCACATGAGAAGGTTACCTCATCCACCCAACCACCAATTTTGAAACCTCCCATCAAGAACAAGGATGGAGGAACCATTCCTTCTTCTCCACCTAGGGGCTTAATCTTTCAAACTAATAACCAAGGACCCAAGCCCATCTATAAGCCCTTTTCTAGACTAGTCCAATGCCTAGAGTTAACTTCTCAACCCAAATTTGATAGGGCCACCTTTTGGCATAATCTAGGGTTCCCTTACCAAAACAAATTTGAATCCTCAACCTCACTTGAATCCACCCTTAAATCCATTATTACCACTCCATTAAATACTCATTCTTCCAAAACCATAGGTGAAGCATCTTAACTAGCTCCATTTAACATTATCAAATCTACTTATGCTTCTTTCACCAAACCTATCAAGAATCTAGGAGTTCTTCCCAAACCTAGTCAAACTCACCCCTCTTTGAAGTTGTACTTAACTCTATCTATTTCACCAAATAAATCCCAAAAAAAACCAATCAAGAAAGTAGAGTTTCCTAAACCTCAACCTCAAACCAAACCCATACCACTTCCTTGTTGCTTGTCTTCTATTTTAGGACCCCATCCTATTACCATCCCAATTACCTATTCTTCCTCTAGTAAACCATCTCCATTTTCTCTATCGACACCCCTTACCAAATCATCTAGTTCTCCTTAATTCTTAACTAACCTATCCACACATACTTTACCACCTATATACAACCCTTCATCATCTAAATATTCCACTTTAAAATCATTTACCCAAAAATCAACCATAACTAAGCAATTCTAACCACCAACTAAAATCATTCCACCACCTAAAAATTCTAAGGTGAAAATTGCTTCTGAGAAGGATCCCATCCCTAAACCTATAAACACATCACCTACAACACCTTTGAATTAATCCTATTAAACCTTACTATAAAGGTTATTACAAACTTATTCCATTAGCTTACCACCTATCAATCCATTTTACCCTTCCAATACCAAACCCTCTTGGTTCAATGATAACTTGATCTGTGCATACCATAAGGCACTAGGACATGACATGAAGAACTACAAAGCTATCCAAGAACTTGTTCATAGCCTATATGATGAGGATGATCTATTATTGGATGAGCCCATTTACCTCCATTACTGATCTAACCATCTACTCAACTTATCCAATATTTACCCACTCCCTTGCTCTCACCCAAGAGTGAGGAGGAGGAACTAAAATAACCATCAAACCTAGAAAATCCCACTATCCATAATATTCATATGGTTACCCAATCTCAAGCCTAATATAAGGACAAGGGAAAAGCCAAAGTCTCCATTCCTTGAACATATAATTCAACCCCTCAACATTCTAACCAAACCTAAACACCTACACCTTCACCTATCCCATTGCCAAAACCCAAAGTATCAATTTTTTGAGCCTCTCCCTCTAACCCTTTTGACTCCATCTAGCATATCATGTTGAAACAAATTCACTAGACACTAGTGAATGTGAGCCTTTATGAACTAATCAACACCTCATCTCATCATCATTAGGCATTGATAGAAGCTATACAATCTATAAAAGTTCAACCAGATGATCCTCAACCTTTGGCACCCTTTGTTGGATCCATCTAAATCTCTGCTTTCATCACCTTTCAAGATTTTGAAATACCTCCTATTTATCCTAAGGATTTTGATCTTTTGCTCTTTATTACTACATACATACATCTCACCTACAAAAAAAGGGTGATGATTGATAGAGGAGCTAGCATAAACATTATCTCCTCCCATGCTTATGACCAACTTTAACTACCAAATAACATCATGTTAGAAAGTATAATGGTACTTCATTCCTTTAATGATGCCATGGCTACTACCTTGGGGATAGTGGTCCTCCATATCTACTCAGGACCTTGCACCATTCCCAAACTATTTTATGTTATAGAGGGTAATTTATAATATAATGTGTCACTTAGATGACCTTGGATCCATGCCATGAGTTGTGTCCTTTTAACTTACATTAATGTGTCAAATTTGAACATGAAGGTCAAGTTATTACCATCAAAGCTGACCCTTGTCTTTTTGTCTCTTACAATATGACATATAAACCTAATTATGTTCTTATTCCTCCCTCATCTACCTCAAAATCAACTACTAACAACACTACCTCATCGCCATCCATAACCCATAACATTGATGAGGCTTCAACTGTATCATATATCCCTTCTTCCCAGATCCTCGTAGAGGATCCCTTAGAATCCACATTCCAACATCTCTCACTTGGGGAGTATCATATTTTAGCCTTGGATGCTTTACCTACTTTATAAGAGTATGGAAACCTAAAGCATGACCCTTCCTATAATCCCAACATCAGAACCATCATCCCTTTTGGCTCCCTAACAATCAAACAAATTTCATCTATGGGGGACTTAATCAACCACTTCTTGCTCCCACCACTATTTTTTCTATATGACCATTCACCTTTGACTTCTCTTACCTTAACAAACTATTTTTTGCCAAAGCTTACATTTATAGTTGTGATTAGAAGGGGTTTGGCCTTGTCCTTTTATTAAAAAGGACCTCATGAGTTACCCATAATCAAAACTCAAAAAACCTCATGAGTTATTCATCCTTGGGTTAATACCACCAAAAGAACCCACCTCACCAAAACCCATCACCACCATCGATGAGGATGTTTCATCTTCACCAATCCCATCTCCTTTGAAATTTAAAGACTTTGATATCATCTCATATAACTTTTTTCTGATCCATACCATTAGTTTAGGCCCCATGACCTATCAAAAGGTTAGCCAAACTAAAACCCTTCCTCTTATCCATCCTAAAATGATAGAGCGAGATTATCCTACCATGAACACCATCCAACATCAAGATGATGACTCTATTCTCACCTACCTTAGTGTGAGGCATTATTATATTCATAAATACATTCATCTTGAGAACCAAATAATACTTAATGAATCCATTATCAATGTCAACCTGGGTACTCAGGATAACCCTCGTATTGTCAAAATCAGCCAATCATTAAATTCTATAGAACAACAAGATTACCCTTCTTTCCTTTGTGACCACAACATATAATTTGCTTGGTCTTATCAGGATATGCCAATAATTGATCCTTATATTTCTCTCCACAACATTTTCACCTATCTTGAGGTTAAGCTAGTGCAACAAAAGCTTTGCAAGATACATCCTCACATTGCCCTTCTAGTCAAATAAGAAATTCAACGTCTCTTGTCTGTTGACTTCATCCAACTCATTGATTATCCAAAATGGGTTTCTAACATCATTACCATTACCAAACAGATAGGGGTTCTTTGCTTCTATATCAAATTTTGTGATCTTAACCTTGTTTACCTAAAGGATGACTTTCCTTTTCTAAACATCGACCAACTTGTTGATCTTATAGCTAGCCATAAGATGTTATCTCTCATGGATAATTTCTCAAGATATAATTATATCTTGATTTCCCCTAAATATCAACATAAAACTTATTTTATCACCCCATGGGGGACCTTCTACTATAGGGTCATGCCATTTGGTCTAAATAATGTTGGAGCAACCTATTAGCATGCCATGACCTACATTTTTCATGATCTCATCCATAAAATTGTAGAGGACTATGGGGATGATCTCTTTGGGAAATCCAAACACCACAAGGATCACCTAATCATTATATCAATCATCTTCAACTAACTAATCCATTATCTGTCAGGATTAACCATAAGAAATGTATTTTTGGGGTATTATTGAGAAATTTTTTGGGATTTATTATCTCTCTTTAAGGAATTGAAATAGACCCTACAAAAGTTAGAGAAATCTTGGAGATGACTCTTACTAATATTAAGCAACTCCACATCCTATAGGGAAGGCTACAATCCATTTGTTGCTTCATCTTCTAGTTATCAAATATATGTTAACCCTTTCACTATCTCCTCAAGAAAGATACCTATTTTAAGTGGACCAAGGACTGCCAACAAGCCTTTGATTCAATCAAGGAGTACCTTCTTTCCCCACCCATTCTTATTCCTCCTAAAGAGGACCAAACCTTATACCTTTATATATATGCCACAAACCACTCCCTAAGGGTAATGCTCACTCATCACGATGAACATAGTAAAGAGTAAATTATCTATTACATTAGTTGCACACTTATAGAATATGAGACTTGATATACTCATCCTAAAATTTTTTGCCTCACCTTAATCTCTGTGGCCTCCAAACTTTGGAAATACCTTATTAATCATAAAACCTATGTCATCACTAACACTGACCCACTCAAGTACATGCACTCTAAACCATACAAAAACTAGTGTATGGATAAGTAACTCATGCTCCTAGTTGAGTTTGATCTTGAGTTCCTTCAATAAAAGTCCATTAGAGGGCAAGTCATCACCGATCAATTGGTTTAAGATCCTTTATGAGAAAATCAACTATTTCTTCTTACATTTACCGATGAGTCCATTATAACTCTTTCTCAGGAGGAACCCACCTACCAAATGACCATGTTTTTTGATGGTTCCAAATGCCAACATGGTGGAGGTGCCAGAGTCATTCTCATTCCACTTGATGGTGAAACTCTTCCCCTTTCCTTCAAACTTGACTTTGAATGCACCAAAAATGTAGCCGAGTATGAAGCCCTAGTCATCCATCTCTAAACTGCTCTAGCTTTAGGATTTAAAACCATTAATGTCTTTGGTGATACCCAACTTGTCATCAATCAGGTCAGTGGATCCTACCAATGTAAAAATTATGTACTCTTAGCATCATTTGATCATTACTTTATTTAGTTAGTTCCTTGATCTACCAATAAATTTGTGGATAAAATGGATTCCCTTGCTTTCCAAATCCCATCTCAACTTACTAAATCTAAATTATTTTTCACCATCCATTTTTTTATCACACCCTCATATATCAGTTCTGGATTTCCTACCATTTGTAGTGTGGAAGCATCTCTTTTTGACATTTGGTATGGCCAAACTTTTGACTACCTTAACCTTGACATTGTTCCTCCAAAATTTTCAAGGAATGCTCAAAGAGACTTTATTCATAGTACCTCTCATTACACCATACTATTGGAATCCTTTATAAACATGGTTTCAATGGCCTCCTTCTCCATTGTCTATGTAGTCATGAATCTTCCCACACTATCAAGAAAACACATGATGGAATCTATGGGGGAAACTTTAGTGGCCTATCCATCACTAAACATATAATTCTCCTTGGATACTATTGGCCCACCCTCAATTAGGATTGTTGTGATTATGTAAAGAAGTACATAAAATGTCAACAAAATGCTAAGTTACATCACACACCTACCCATGACCTTCGATTATCCAAATACCATTAGCCCTTCTCATAATGGGGTCTTAATCTTATTAGGGAAATCAATCCCCATTATTCACAATGACACCAATCCATCATTACCATCACCAAATATTTAAACAAGTGGGTAGAGGCCATCCCTCTTGTCTTAGCCAAAGCCAAAAAGATTATCAATTTCATTAATCACCATATAATTTTCCGCTTCAGTGTTCCTCATAAGATCATCACTGATAATGGTAAATCCTTTAAAAATAAGAAAGTCAAAGCTCTTTATGATGATTTTGATATCAAGTTAATATTTTACTTGCCCCATCATCTATAAGCAAATGGATAGGCAGAAGCCTCTAACAAAATTCTAAATAAAATACTAACCAAAGTAGTCAGTGCTTTAGGTTGGGATTGGTATTTGCACATTCCTTTCACTTTATGGGCCTATCACACTAGAATTCAAACCTCTACAGGTGCTACCCATTTCTCTATCATCTTTGGGGTAGAGGACATTTTTCCTCTCAAAATCTAGATTCTTTCTCTTTGCATATCTTTGCATAAGATCCTTTTTGAGAGAGATTATCATCATGAACGTCTCACACATCTTGAGCTACTTGATGAACATCACCTCATGGTACTTAATCATCTTCATGTATATCAAGAATGAATCAAGTACACTTTAAAAAAACATCTAAAAGAGTGAGAATTCAATATCAGAGACCTTGTCCTTAAGGAAAACCAACATGTAACTAATATGGATAAAAAAAAAGAGGCAAGTTTGATTTCAACTAGATTGGACCCTACATTATAACCCATAAGTATGGATTAGGATTTTATCATTTATCTTCTCTTGAAGTCAAATTAGAACTTGAGCCTTTCAATTCTTTGCATCTACATCCTTTCTATTGTTAAAACAAGGATCAAACTCACCTTTATGTCTAACTTAAGCTCATCCCTTGGTTTATGGGATTTTCACTTCCCTTTACCTACTTATCCCTATTCCTTTTAGGGATAATTCATTACAACATATGACCATGTGATTATCCATCATAGTTATTTTGATCATATATATATCATATCCATCTAATTAATAAAGCATACACATCTATGAGTAACATCACTCATAGCATAATCTAATTAATCATAACATATTTGACATCATACATACCTAAGCTCATGTCATCATTTATAAAAATGTCATCTAAACATCATAATCATAAGTCCATCCATCCTATCTATCATCATAATATATCATATCCCTCACATAAACAAAATGTGAACAACAAAAATCAATATACACATCCTCTCATGAGCAAAAGTCTTCATATCATCATCATAATCATGATACATCAATACATAATCAATAAACATCATAAACATCAGAACATAATCATCATGTCATCAATATAATCAAATGTCAACATGTCATCAATATAATCAAATGGAATAAATATAATCAACATATACATTAGTAAGGAAATACAGGACATAATGTATCCATGATTCTCTTGCTCATATACATCTCACATCATCAACACATAGGATAGAATCAAAAACATATACATCATATAATCTCATCTATCAATCCCCTAGGGCACCACTCCCATTGGCTCCATCTACACCTACACCTATACCTACACTACCATCTAGTGGTGGTCCCCCTATATAATTACATACCCTACTATCAAGGCCCACTATCTTAGAGTAACTATAAATGGACCACCTACTAAACTAGCTCTGAACTCCACATACATCTCCAATGGTAATTGAGCCATCCTTATAGCTTCATAATATTTCAATTCCTCAATGGTGGATAAGTACCATATCCTTAGAACTATATCAGGTGGTACTTTTTCTACTACTATGGCCACTCCTACCCTTTATCTCAGTAAATCTCTCTCCTATGTCACTAACCCAAGAGAGATCCTCACCTGATCTCACTTACTAGTCAAAGTGGTAATCTACCCCTATAATGTGGCCACCTATCCTTATAACTTGGTAATCAAGGCCTATGTTATTACCAATGCCACTACCACCTATCCATCTTATGTCGGTACCCTAATAGGATCCAAATTCATGAGCTGCTTCCCCCATTGCCCCATCCAAAATAAATTATTGCATATCTCACTTAGTACCATGCTGAATACACATCTACAATACCAACATCATCAATGGTGGCTTTATTTAATAGCTCTTCATAGTCCAAAATGATATCTTATGGCAATGGCTTTGGAAGATAAAACTCTACATCTTACCTTTTGTATCTAGGGAAATCTAGTGGGATCCCTTTAACAAGTCCAAACTATCTCCACACTCACTTAAATGGGATAAGATCTCTCTCCATCCCATCTCCTATAAATCCAACACCAATTCTATAAGGATAATGTGTGATAACTATAACCTATCCACCTAGGCCAACCTTGTATGGCCTCCATACTATTTCACCAGCTACCAAACCCTCTAAGGCATCCCTAAACCACTCAATATCTTAGCCTACACCACCTTCACCTTTTAATGCATAGTCACCTCTCCATCTAGTGAAACAAACTAGAAATGGCTCCTAGCTAAATCCATCCTAGGTTACCCCCATGGGCCTCAATGTCTAAATGTGCTCATATGCCCAATAGTGGAGCATGAATCTGACACTAATCCCATATCACTTATGAGCCTAGAAGGCCCAAATATCTCTATAAATATGCACTAGTAGTACTAGGGCCCATCTAAACATAATCCTCCCTAATAGCATCTCTAATAGAATCCATAATAACATGTATGGGATGTAGCCATTTATCAAATTGGGAACCATGAAGTAGGACATGACCATCATCATCATCTTGAGTAGGCATCTATCTATAAGAGATCTTTGGTATAAGGGTCTATATTTGAATCTACTAGAATGAAACAAATCATGTACCTATTCTGCACCATACATCAAATCCATATGATAGTCAATCTCCTCACTCTTTATATGGTAGATTGGCTCCCCACAAATGGGTAGCCATGTGATACACTAAGTATGCTCTAGGAGAATCATCATCTCCCTCATTGGTAGAAAAATGTGTTTATGGCTAGGTCCCATCTCTCAATGAGGGCCATAATCATACCTACATCTCATTGTAGGTGCTGATAATGAATCATCATGCCTAATCTAACTATCTCCATATGTCTTCACTCCTTTGTGGTCATCACATCTTGAGGCCCAACAAAAATCTAAGGGACTTGATCCCTCATTTGTATCTAATCATGTGCTTGCATAATAATTATGTTAGTAATGGCTAATTAATTTTCCACATCTAACTAAGTACCACCCTACACCTATCTTTTTCAACCTATTTCAATCTACCCATTACATTTTCCTCAAAAACTCAAATTTACCCTCTACCTTTATTCATATTAATAACTAATTCTATCACCAACAAGTACACTATTCTACATAATTTTTTCTAAACCTATTAAAACCCTAGCACTTTACATCTCTACCCCTAACATGTCTTTCACCACATTCTACCCACCAACCCTTTTTTAGACATCTCATCCTATAACACCCACATTTGACCTTTTTCACCACTTAACACTAATTTTCAAACAACTTACCACACTTTATCACACTTTCTATACATTCATTTACCATTACACCATATAAAAACCTAAATAATATACCCTAAACACTTTAACTTAGATAACTTTCACCACCTCTTCATCCTATTTAAACACAACTTTTACAACCATAATCATTTTACCAAACCCTAAATAACCTTTAACCTTCCTTTAACAATACTTAAACAAGATTTTAACGTTATATAACTTTAAAAACTTTAACCCCATTATAGATTTTTATACTAACATACTCCTAAAACATCAACCATCGATGGTTCATTGAATTGTCGATAGTCCCTTTAGGACCATTTACCACATAACTCAACCACCAGTGGTTGAGTTGAACCACCTATGGTCACTGTGTGTGACTGTTGGTGGTGCAAATCAAACCCTAAACCTCTTCCCACCTCCCTAATATACCTAAATTATACACATTTGCCTACATAGACTTAATTCATAACCCATTCTTAACCAAACATAACCTCCCCTACTCAATTTCATCCATGACATGGACTAATTTCATCCAAAACTCATCTAGAGCATCATTTTCCCTAAACCCTACCTGGAACCATTACCAAACCCTATCTGTATCAAACTCAACTCCAAAATATAAAATTTAACTATATTATGAATTTAAAAACTCCCCCACCTTATTTTATGATCACTAACATGGTCTAAACCCTCATCTTTCCACTCAATCATGCCATCATCCACCCTCCATCAAATCACCACTTAGTCAACCCTGCATACACAATCACCTAATCAATCAACTCCACCTTAGTAGGCCAATGAAAGAAGATAAACCACACAAAATACCTAGAGCACAATGCACCAAAATTCAAATGGTAAAAATGAATTAACATTTTACTTTTGATCTTCTAGATTTTAGGTTTTTTCCTGACCTTTGACGATTAGGGTGACTATCGATAGTTGACTCTAGGGTAAACCCTAATAATTAATGGTCAGGGGTCCCCACCTTTTTTTCAAAAAAAATTCAATACACTCCACCTAGGTGCTGATATATTGGGAGATCACCTACTCTCCACCCAACTAGACTTAGACTTATCAGAGTTTACCCTTCTCCAACTAACCCATTTAACCACATCTACCTAGACATTAGCTATTTTGATCCAAACATTTTGCATGTTTTATGCCGACTGTACCTTGATCATTTTTATTGCACCAATCAACCTTGCCATGTTAAAATTTTACACTTTAAACCACCTCATGCACAACCAAACCATTTGTGTTGTTTCATAGGAGCACTTATTATCTCAAATACTTATGAAAAATGTTGATCCTATCTAGATGACTTGATAATACTAACCCGATCAACTATGAGCAATGCTATAGACTAGTTACCCTATCATATGTCTCCTTAGAACCTAACCTTATTTTTATCAACATTGGTAAATTTATTATTTACACTATCTTGATTATCATACTTATCACATTTTTTGCATGTGTTTGAATCTCAAATGCCCAACCCTTTTGTGTCACTCACCTCATGACTCACCCTTTATCATTTATAAAACCCTGACCTACTTTTGCTTTTTCTCCATCAACTCCTAGTTTGAGGGGGAACACCTCCTCCCATACTCAAGGTAATAATACCTTGAACAACAATTACAACTTATTAATTCAAATCCACATAATAAAAAGGAACAAAATATAGACACTAAAAAACTACACAATTTTAGATGTTGAAATGCCTAAAACCCCTACCTGACCCTGAAGATAGTTGACCACCTAGTTGACTTATCCCACTTATTAATTTACTAACGTAACTTTCTAATTCACCTCTCTTTTAACTTGTTTTCATCCAAACCTTTGAATATTGATGCTTAGCCTAACCATCGATGGTTAGGTCTTCAAGCTTATTTTAAAGAATTAACATCTGTATGAGATAAGCATGGCTACATTTAGAAACTTCCCTTATATGAGGCTAGCCTATTTTAAAGCATCATAATTAGAAAATTTTTCCTCTATCCATTTAGAAACTACCTCCTACACTAATTAATAACTTCATCCTATAAAAAGAGAGAAGTAAGAGGAGATCCAAATCGAGAAATCTAGCAATCTACATCCAAGCTATATCATATACAAGTATCCAGTGTCCCTTTAATAAGTAAGCAACATCATTGGAGACCTGAACCTCTATTAGAATCACTTTTGGAGGCCAAATCACTATCACTCTAGCCAAATTGCTTTAGCCTTCCACAATCAAATTATAGGTATCTCATGCTTATTTTCTTTAATTTATTTCATTTCTAACCTCCCTACCCTAGTAGACTCATCAGTATCTTATTTTCCTAGTTACCCAATATATAATCCTTTGATCATTTATAAAATTACATAAGTAACCATCAATGGTTAGCTCAACCATCATGGTCACCTCAACCATCGACGGTCACCCAATCATTGAGAGTTAGCCCAATTATCGATAGTTCAACCAACCATCGATGGTCACTATGGAAAAAAATAATAGCAAGTTATGTTACCCCTTGACCCCAGCCAAACCTTGTTTTCTATGTTCATACTTGTTCAAAAAGACTTTTCTAATTTTTTGAACCTGACCTCAACTATCTTAGCATGAGTATTGACCTACTTTTGTTATTTTAGTCTTTTTTTCTTTAACAAGAAATTTAATTTCATCTCATCTTAATGTATTTACTTTCTAGTTATTAAATACAATTTCCCTTTATTTTCATTTATATCAACTTAATTATTATAAATAGTGGATTGACAACCTCCTTATAAACATACTCTTCTTGGATCTAGCTCATGATAGGTAGTCCACTCAACCATCCATCTAACAACCCCTTTTTCTAATATCTTTCTTATCTACAAGTTATTTATTCCAAGCCAAAGAGGATTTATCACCATCATCTAGATCATGCATACACTTTATTAGGTATCATTCTACACACCCTATTACTAGTTTCATTATTTACTTACAAAATAAGAAATAAGTAGAAATTAAGAGAAATAACACCATTGATCCTTTCACCAGGGAAAAAACTAGTTTGGTGATGAATTAAATCTTTGACAAGATGGAATGCTATCCTTCCCTACACCTAAAGACAAAATTTTAAATGAATAAATATAACTTAGCCTCCCTTCTCCTCTATGCCATTTGACTCCCCAACAATTACTATCTAATAAATTTTGATTAGATAGGCATGACTATCCCCACCTAGGTGCCATGCTTCCAACATTTATTATGCTTAACTCCCCTATTTTCACTAATTGGTTATCAAAATCACTTTTGACTACCATTTATTTCTCCACTTTCCATTCTCTCTCACCTTTTTCATACCCACGTAGCTCAAAGAACAATCATTATTTATTAAATAGAAAACAAAATACATATATAGTAATTAATAACTTAGGTCTCCAACCATAATCAAGAGTTAAATTCTAAAACCTAAGTAATAATGAACACATAAAATAAAATATATGGCCAAGGACTTCTTGGATTTTATGAGGGAGTTATATATTTTTCAATTAACTATAAAAATAAGGTTAAATGTTAAAATAATATATTTCATCCTTTTAGATACTTCTTTTCTTATTTAAATATATATTCTTTTTTACAATAACCTCTCATCATGAAACATGACAAACATTATTAATATTTTATCATTATTAATACCTCAGTTACTCAACACATAGTGATAATGGAAATTAGTATGATGTAAATATAATGACATCATAATAAATATAATCTTATACTTAGCATATGATTATTCTGGTGTAATCAAACATAGCATCTCATAATATAAAGGAACTTATCTCAGTTGAAAGGACTCCATAACAAGTCTAGTTTTGAAACATGTAAAACTTGTCTCAACATGTACAACATCATAATTCTAGAGTAAGCATGGTAAAAATAAGTAGGGTTCTAAAGTATGTTATAATTTGATAGTGAAGTTTTAGTTAACCTAACCATAAGAGGCTAAGAACTATGATAGAAAGTGCCCCAAAGTAATGACATTTGATCACAAGGGTAAGGGAGACAACATTTCATGGGATAACATGATGAAATTAATAGAAAAAAATTCATCCCAATATAAGGGGTATTACATTCTCCCACCTTAAATCTAGCATAATCCTCGATGCATCATAGAAATCATGTGATGGAATCCACCACATTACCACTTTGCAAGTTGACATAATGCATAAGCAAAATTGGTAGCATAAAATGTAGACTACTTTTCCTCAAGTGATCTAAAAGGATAGTACCAAATACCACTATCAAAACTCTGGAAGTACTAGTGCATCATACACTAAACTACTATAAGATAATATACACAAGTTCATGTCATCTTATGGCAAAAGTACAATATGCTTTGATAAGTGTCATCCCATGGTAATAACATCTAAGAAATGCTGATAAATCAATAGAAACACTAATAACCAAGTAGGAACATTGATAACCAAGTAGTGATACTAGTAACCAAGTAGTAAAACTAAACAATACTGAGCCATACTATATCATGCAGAACCATACTATATCATGCAAAACCATACTAAAACAACCAATCCAAGTATATACCAAAATAACCAAGAAATAACTATATATGCAAACATCTACTTAGGCCTCCCAAACATGAATCATATTTTCAAGCAAGGACCACACACATATATATAAATCTACCA
The DNA here is from genome assembly GCA_037957365.1 of Torreya grandis. Taxonomy (NCBI): domain Eukaryota; kingdom Viridiplantae; phylum Streptophyta; class Pinopsida; order Cupressales; family Taxaceae; genus Torreya; species Torreya grandis. The sequence goes on from JARHVA010004266.1 coordinate 1,215,928, forward strand.
TGTATGTTAGGGTGGGAAGGATGGTATCATGAACCTATGTGATAGGTTCCCACCTTAACCCACTATCTATATTCCAAGCTACTTCTTCTCCCCCATACCACACCACTGGCATAATAATTATACAAATTACAAACACATGTGAACTAATACCAATAATCACCCAAAGGAAATTATTAAAATTAAACCAATCATATAAAGGTAAAATAAAAAGAAAACTGAGATCAAGTGGCCTTAAAAGAGAAATCTCAATCATACAAAAAAAATCAACATCAATTTCCATGATTGGTTAATTAATATATTTAAAATAATAATATTGGTTTCAAGTCACATTAAAATAAATTTTAAAAAAATAATAATTATTTCAATAAAATACTAGTGAAATAGAGATCACATCATGATCACTATGTGACTTTAAAAGTCACCTAAGGGGAGAAGGAATAAAAATAATCTCAATTACCTCCTAGAAGTAATAGGCATCATGATTAACTCCCATAGGTATGAGGCATCCCAATTACCTCCTAGAGTTTTGAGGCATCTCAATTACCTCCCAGTGGTATGAAGAATGTTGTCCATTACCTCCCAGAGGTAAGAGAAATACATGTAAATTACCTCCCAGACGTAAGATAAATACATGTAAATTACCTCCCAGAGGTAATATAATAACTATACATCATAATAATATATAGTAGTGTCACAATATAAATCAGCTAATCAACCCTTGTACACAACATGCTAGTGATATAAATGTATCAAAAGTAATCATACTATCCACACCTCTGATTTTCATGTAACCACACTGATGGAAACTAACATAGCTCATAATAATAACCCTATTGAAACATAACTAAAGAGACTGAATAAACAACCTATATCATAATAGAGTGTTATTGAAGAGAAAGTATCCAATGACATTTAACCATAAATTTTCATCATGATAACCAACTGATATAGATGAATGAGAATAATAACTATCAATTCCCACACATGGCATCTTGATACCACATAAATACCAATCTAAATATACTAGATCATATCTCTAACTGGCACTACTCTCAAGTAGCATATCTCATAAAGAATATCACTATCAAACATAGCTCACTAAAGTTATATTGAGTGAAAATTGTATGTATATTTGAGTGTTGAGCACTGAAAATTGCCATCTATTATAGTATATGAATTATCAAAATAAGATAACCACTAACAATAAATACACTTGGAATCACAAAGTCCCATAATAATAGGTAGTATTATCTATCTCAACCAACAAATGATGCAACCAAATACAACTAAATTCATTTTAAGTATACTAAATAAGGAGAAGTATCAAGAATTCTTGTAACATATCTATCTAATTAGAAGACATGAATTATTACCTATTGTTGTAATACTAAAAACACTAATTACCCTATTTACCATAATTTCCATATTCTTATTTCTCTTCTTGGAAATACTCATGCTAACTCTAGGATCACTGGGGCTAAGTAATTAAGGTAATCTATCATAATATATGATCTCTCGTGAGGTAATCACTGACTGAAAGTAGATTACCAATTATTATCTAATTCAATAATTATACTTTATTGTAATCTTATCAGAAGTTTATTAGGTCAATTTTTATTTTTAGACTCAACACAGAGAAATAAGTGCCTCCAATGTTTCCAAATATGAAACAATTTTATTCCTATTTGACATCTGTGACTCAAACTAGGTTCTAGAATTACCAGCAAAGGAAAATTCACTCTTACATAATCTTAGATAAGACTGATAAATATAGGAATCATCACAATAAGCTATAAAGGGTTCCACATAACTATTGGCCAATTTTGGCCTACATATAGAACTTTGTTTTGAAGGTCAAGCATAGATTGAAGAACTTAGCAGAGTTCTAGATTAGTCAAATGACCAAAGGGGTTTTGAGAAAGTTATAGATGGAATGAGTGGTTCATAGATCAACCATAGCCTGCAATTTTTTGAAACACTTTAAGTTTACTTAAAGTGTAGTTTGTTAAATTTTGAAGAGGTAGGTTCTCATGGTGGTCAAAGTAGTTCAGGGTCATAGAATAGGTTTAAACAAGCTTCAAGTTTTCATAGTTCATTTTAGCCTTCAAAGATCCAACAACAATTCAAGCATGAGTTCAGAAGAGATTATAGGATTTAAAATAAGCCAAGTACAAATCCCTTTTTTAGCCAAGTCTTTACTTGGGAATTCTTTTATACTTTATGGGTCTAAAGCTAATTTCTTTCAGACTTTTATTTGACTAAGTGTCTATTTTTTTAGGAAATTTATTTTATATTCTTTTTGCTAAACATCAAGAATTATTTGAAATTTTGTCCAAAATAAAAGGCTCAAAGATAAAAATTCTTATGGATGTTTTGTCTACAGTAAAATCCTAAGGGTCTTTTATTTTGAGAAAATTGTTCGAACAATTTTCTCGAAGGGTCATTCTTCAGCAAAGTGTCCCTATACAAAAGTTTTAAAGGGTCATTTTTGGGAAAGTGTCCTAGATAAATTTTTTAAAGGGTCATTTTTTTTAGCAAAGTGTCCTATAAAAAAAATCCTAAATACCTACAATTCTTTTGGGAAAAATGTTCCATAAAAAAACTAAGTCAAAATTCTTTCAGACTAATTATTCATGAAAATTTTATCGAAGACCTCATTCTCTCAAACATTTTTTCCACAAGCATAAATCCCAAAGACAAATTATATCAAAAATGTTTTCCATAATAAATTGTCTACGACAAAGATAAGGTAGACTTAATTATTTTGGGCAATTGTCCCATGACAATTTCCCTGGATATTTTGTTCGATGCAAAAGAGCTGCAAACAAATTCCTTCAGAGAAAGTGGTTGAGACACAAAGCCCACAAAAAATGTCTAGCAAAGGTCCAAAAGAAATAGCCTAGGGAATTTATGATCCAGTAGAGTGACATTTGTGAAAATATCAAAATAAAGCTTAGTAACTAGTCGTTTGAGTTCAAAGTATGATAGGCTCACAGACGTCAATGATGGTTCCATGAATGTCAAATTCAAGCCATAATAAATGATCATTGAAGTTCAAATATATCAATGTTATTCATGTGAATGTCAAATACATTCATGCAAATGTCAAAGATAGGTGTGTAATCATCAAAGTTAAGTCTTGTGGAACAGTCATTAGAATTTAAAAGGGATGATCAATGATCAGTGCTCAATCATATAGGATATCTAATAGTGAGTGGTGACTAATAGGTTAAGGGGCCCAAACAGATCAATGGATTACATTAAATCATAGATACATATCTAATGACATGCAAGTAAGTCAAAAGGTTAAGGAGCTCATATGCCACCATGTGGCATAAGCGTGGGAGTAGATAGACTGATAATGGATCCTATAGACACCTAAAACTAGCCACTGATAACATCTAATTAGGCTTTTGGCTAGTTTCCATCTAAAATGCACAATTTGGCCTAAAACACTAAAACATGTTAAATGATGTGAAAATGGCATATTCAAATGCTTATGTTGGCCAGGGTATCCCTAAATGGGGTAATGTATTTTATGGGCCAGCTAACTTTGATTAGTTCATTTTGAGTCAAAATACCAAATTTGCACCTGCATGCTCTGGACTACTCTTTCCTATCAAATCTTTTACACAAGACTTGTGCCTTCATTATTTTTTATTAGAAATATTCTAAATGGGAATATATATCCAACACATCTGATAGTGACTTCCAATTCCAATCCAGTCAAATTTAGGACCTATAATAAGGAATTTTGATCAATTTGGGTAATTTATGCATAAAGTGCTTAATCATGTTTAATAGCTAATTAACCCAAATCAATGCCTAATTAATAATTCCATGGAAACTTATTGAGTAATTTTTTTTAGAAATGAATATTGAATATTTTCATCATCAAGTGACCTCATTTTTTGGGAAGACATCCCTAGGCCACAAATGCCATAAATATCAGGATTCCTACCTCCCATGCCTCATCAATGCCTTCCATGATGCCCTCCATGCATCTTAATTGCCCCTTCTTCCAATGCCATGATGAGGATATTACAAACTTAATTACAAAAATTAAATTAATCCTCAACTACACATTTCAATCTTGAGATGGATGGTTCAGGTTGATTCGATCCAAATCCAAAAGTCTATAAATAGGAGGCCTCACAACATCATTTCAAAATCTTAATTTGTGTAAAGTTATAATGTAGGATTGGTTCCAAAAGCTTCAAGCAACTAGTATTACTATGTCAAATTAATTCCAAGCCAAGCCAAGCCATAAGACAAAAGTGCCAAGAGGAGATGAAGGTAGCCACACTCCATTGAAGAAGACCTCTTTAATTACAAGCTAAGAAATCCACCATTACAAAGGCATTTGAAGCATCCAAGGAAGGTGAAAGGAATTCTTGTGTTTTCATTCCTTGCTTTTTAGTTGTGTTTATCATTTGCTTTTGTTAACTAAGCTCTCCCTAGTGTCTAGGCTTAGAGATGTTATGCTATTAGTGTGTTTATTTCATATTTTTTTTTCATTTTGAAACTAACACAATACTAACCATCCTCTCTTGAGTCAATTCTTAGATCATAGATCTTGAGTGTAAATACGGGACTGCCAAGTGGTACTAGCTCAGATAGAGTTAATAGGTCAAGGATAGATCCAAGAGCTTACATTAATTCATATAGAGCAAGATTAATGGTGTGTAGATAGGTCAAAATGTCAATAGGTTGAGTCATATTTTAATAGCCAATGAGCAAAGGTCAAGCTCAATATGCTTTCAATGGGAGTTAACGAAGTGGTTCCAACCCAGGAAAAGCAAATGTAAAGAAACTTAGACCAAATATGATTTAGGTGGGACCACGATGAATATTTTGAGCCCAGGATCATAATTAAAGCTTAGTAGAGGAATGATAGGTCTTTTAGGGCCTAAATTAGACCAAAAGTTAGAAATTTATTCTCCAAAAAAAGACCAAGCATTGAGTAGGCTTTGCATCAATATATTTACTATAGGAAAATAAATAATTGGGGATTGGTTTTCCTCTATAGTAAACGTAGGTCTAGTTTTCAAAGAAAGGAGTAGATATATGTAATCAATGAAGGAATGTCCTAAGCCATGATATCAATAGATATCCATCCAAAATAGACATAATCAAAGCTCAGTCAGGTTTATAGATGTAAGGATTTTGTCCTTATATAGAAGCCAAGTGGAAAGATAACATAAAAGATAAAAGACAAAGATCTAGTGGTTAGAGAAGTAGATCAAGCATTTAATAAATTTTTAGAGTTCCTAAGGGTCCATTTAATAAATAGGATCATGACTCACTATTTTTGGCAAAACTCTTGTCTTCTAGTGTATTGCTAAGAGGGTATTGGGAAAAATAAAGACCATCTTATTCATGATGGATTACATCTTGATTGGACCAAAGCATGGTGGAACACTCCTTGATAGGTGGAAGATCATTGATTGTTGTTGGAACATGATGCCTCTTCTCTCTCTCCCTTTCTTTATATATCCATTTTCTTTCTATTTATAGGGGGTCATTTGATTTAGACATTTCTAGAGAGACTGTTCTCTGATTTGGAAATTTTAGAGAAACTAGGGGAATCTTTGAGATATTATAAAGTATGCTCCTCTTGATTAGGATAAATGCTATCAAGCATTTGTAAGAACCACCTATTGATGCAATATAGGATTTTATTTACCTATCTCTTACCTTGGATTTGTGTTGAGTGAGTTGTGCACTATGGCATTATGTGAAGGAGAATATTCCTCGTCCATGGTCCCACTTTTTAACCTTGTTTAGGGAGTTTTCATTATTTTTTGTAGGTCTGGATTAGTGTTTTTTTTGAAATTAATGTGAGATTTCAGTGAGTCTCAAAGATCCTCTTTGTTTTCATTTATTGATTCCTGAACCTCCTTCATGAAACACTTAAGAAATTAGCTTGATCTTGAGGTTGTGTGAGCTAGTATTGTCCTTTGCATATCTAGTCTTGCTTCAAGATTATGGGAGTTTCCCACTTTTATTTAGTGCATCACCCTTTTAGCCTTCTTAGGAGCCTTATCCTCTTTCTAACCCTTTTACCTATGAATAATTAGTTTAGAATTAGTTTTAGGTGGGCATTAAAGAGGATGCTGACCTACTCCAGAGGTTCAACCCCACTATAAGTGAACCATAACCTAGGGTTGTTCCCATGTTGGACTAGAGTTTGAGTAGGAGGGCTTGAACAATCCCCTTACTTAGATAGGGTGTAATTATAGTTTGTAACACTTCGAGCACACTTGATGGTATCAAGGTCCAAAGCAGTGGAAGGATTTTTGGTGTTCTTCTTCTACATATCAACTTTAGAGGCATTCAAAAAACATCAATGACAACTCTGAGCATCTATCAACTGGTTTAAGTAGCCTAACTAAGTACCTAATCATCAAAATTTGGTATGTACAATCAATCATATTTTTATCAGTATGCTTATTCTCTACCTCAACATCACACTTATTAGGCAAATAATGTTTATGTGTTTCCCCAAGTGGCCCCTAAGAAACTTATCAGCCCTATCTTGGCCTTTATCCTCCTCTTACCCATGCATATGACCAAGGTCAACCTCCTTTGCATTCAAATTAGTATCCCAATTCCCCTTGTCAAGACCAAGCTTATCCTGTTACATCCTTATCAAGAGTCAAGTGAGTACTATCAGTTTATGTTGAGTTGATAAGGGAGTTGGTATAAGTTTGGAGTTTTCTCCAATCATCCATGTACATGTTTTAAAAAAGGTAAGGAGTGGTCTTTAGTTGGTCAAGGATAGATGGTCAGTTTTTGAGGGTGAAAGGTGGTCATCTTATGAGAATGAGGAAACAACAATGATGAGAGACATCATCCAGAACATAGATAGTGTGTTAATGTCTTACAAGGATCAACAGACTCATTTAGATCAGTCTTATGAATCCTCTCTTTTCCAATATCCTCAAGCTCAAGAACCCATTCCCACTCAAGAACATGAGGCTATCCCATCATGGATATTATCTAAAGCATTTGACCCTGGCTATGTCATGTCCTCACTTATGAGGCCACCCTCTCCTATAAATATCTAAAAGGAATAAAACATGGTTCTTCCCTATACTTTTCCCTCATGGAAATTAGTTAATGAAATCATAAAGAAAAAGGAGGGGGTGCTAGTTGAGACAATCCAAGAAGTAGTCTTAAAAAAGGAGTTATTTGTCACAAAAATAGATCAAGAAACCATAGCTTAGCTCAATGAGCTTGGTGTACAATAATTCCAAGACTCTTTATCCTTTCTTCAAGAGCCACCAAAGAAGCCATTCAAAATACATAATTGGAAAGACACTCTCCTAAGCTATAAGCAAGGTGAAATTATTCACCCTTCTACCATCTCCCTCTTAGATAAAAATCCTATTGTATAAAAGATAGAGGATGAGATTATAGTCATAAGTGAACTAGAAGAAGATAGTGCAAGTGTCTATGATGAAGAAATCATAATATGCTACCGACTTCATAGGGAGGATCATGTTTCAGCTTTTAACTTGCAGGATCTTGATGAGAAGCAAGAGGATAACCTTCATGAAACTCTAATGGAGGTCAAGGTTAGCTCAATCAACTTAGAAGATCAATGGCAACATTTGTGCTTGGATTTCTTAAGTGAAATGGAGAAGCTTAATGTTTTAAACTTGCTTGAAGAGGAAAATCCTCAAGCTAAACATAAGGTAGAATTTGAATGGATTACTAAAGGTCTATTTTATATAGATCAAGAAGAGGATTAGAACTAGAGGTTGGCCCACTTCAAGATAAGGTGTCAGTTGATGATATCCCTGATATGTTAGAGCTAAAGGAAAGTAGATCAAACCTTGAGTAGGATAAATATGATGTTTCAAACCTTATATTATAAAATAAACCCTCATTTAAAGTTGAATAACAAGATGAAATATTGAGTGAGGCTGATGAAGGGGACATCTCAAGTGCTCAAGTGATATAGTTTGAGAAACATACAAATGAAGAGCCTGAAGAGTTATAACAATGGTTTAATACCATAGCCAAAGAATTTTAAGAAGCTAATGAACATATCCTTCTTCCATAAAACTATGAACATGCTACTCCAAGCATGAAAAATACTATTTTTCATAAGGACAAGATGGAATAACATGGTCTTTTGGAACCATTATGTGAACCAAATGCAGTTGTTCCCAAGAGCCTAATTGTAGTATTCATTCAAGACTTTATCTAGGGTAGGGAACAACATCAAGCAAGTAATCCTATAGTCTAACATGAAATAATATTAGAGGACTTGGATAAATATGTCTACATTGGAGACATGTTTGTTCCATTTCATCCATTAGAGAGCATGCCTAAAGGATTGGCTATTAAGCTGCCTGGTTCACCAACTCTGATACCTGTAAAGAAAGGTATTTTTCATCTTGGTTTGTTACAATTGAATGAAACTCATAGTTTTCCTTTTGAAATAGGAGGGGGTTACTTGTAAATTTCAACTTTGTATATATTAGGGTAGGTTTATGCTTTTCTCTAAGTGCCCTTATGCACATTTATTTAGTACATTAGCTATTTTTTCTTTTCCCCAATTATCTACATGTACATGCCCTTGTTTGTTATTGTTCTTGTTGTCTTTTTGATTCAAGAGGAAGTTTTGGAAAGTGTTAGCCTTGTATCATATTTAGATTAGTTTAGTTGTAGAAACTAGAGACTCTATGCCCAAAGGATCAGTTTAAGGTAACCATTCTCTTGCATAATAGGCATGTAACACCAAGATGTCTCTAGAAATGTTGGCTAATTTTGGCCTACATATAGAAATTTATCTTGAAGGTCAAACATAGATTGAAGAACTGAGTAGATTTATAGATTAGTCAAATGAACAAAGAGGTTTGAGCAAGTTCTAGATGGAATGAGTGGTTCATAGATCACCCATAGCTTGCAAATCTTTTGAAACACTTTAATTTTACTTAAAGTTTAATTTATCAAATTTTGAAGAGTCAAGTTTTCGTGCTGGTCAAAGTAGTTTAGGGTGATGAAACAGGTCTGAACAAGCTTTAGGTTTTCATAGTTTATTTTAGCCTTCAAAGATCTAACAATAGTTCAAGCGTGAGTTTATAAGAGCCTATAGGATCTAAAAGAAGCTAAGTACAAAACCCTTTTTAGGCCAAGTTTTTACTTGGGAATTCTTTTAGACTTTGTGGGAATAAAGATACTTTCTTTCAGACCTTTATTTGAATAAGTGTCCATTATTATGGGAATTTTTTTATATTCTTTTAGCTAAGTGTTAGGAATTATTTCAATTTTTTTCTGAAACAAAAGGCCCAAAGACACAAAGTCTTATGGAGATTTTTTTCGTAGTAAAAGCTAAAGGTCTTTTCTTTCGAGAATTTTTTTTAAAGAATTTTATGAAAGGGTCATTCTTGTTCAAAGTGTCCCAATAAAAAAGTTTTGAAGGGTAATTTTTTGGGGAAGTTTCCTAGACAAATGTTTTGAAGGGTTATTTTTTCAGCAAAGTGTCATATACAAAGGTCCCAAAGACCCATAATTATTTCAAAAAAAATGTTCTATAAAAACGTTAAGTCTAAATTCTTTTAGATATATTATTTGTGATAATTTTTATAATGACCTCCTTATCTCAAAAATTTTGTCCACAATCATAAATCCTAAAGACATGAATTCTATCAGACATTTTGTCCATCAAAAAATGTCCAAGGCAAAGATAAGATAGACTTAATTCTTTTAGGCGATTGTCCCATGACAATTTCCTCAAAATTTTTATCTGATGCAAAAGAGTCATAAAAAAATTACTTCAAAGAAAGTGGTTGAGACATAAAGCCCACAAAAAATGTCCAACGAAATATCCAAAATAAATAGTCTAGGGAATTTTTGATCCAATAGAGTGATATTCATGCAAGTGTCAAAATCAAGCTCAGTAACTAGCTATTTGAGTTTAAATTGTGATAGGCTCAAGGATATTAGTGATGGTCATGCAAAAATCAAATTAAAGTAATAAAAATAAACCATTAAAGTTAAAATATGTCAGTGATGGCCATGTGAACATCAAATAAGTTTCCATGGATGTAAAATATAGGTGCATAAATTTCAAAGTTAAGTCTTCTAAAATAGCTATTGAAATTCAAAAGGGAGGATAAATGATTGACATCAATTGCATAGGAGATCCAATGGTGAGTAGTGACTAATAAGTTAAGGGGCCTAAGAAGATCAATAGCTCACATTAAATCATAAATTTAGATATAATGGCACACAATCAAGTTAAAATGTTAAGGATTTTAGATGCCATCATGTGGTGTAAGCATGAGAGTAGAAAAATTGATAGTGGATCCTGAGTGTAAATATAGGACTACCAAGTGGCACCAACTTGGATAGAGTTGACAAGTCAAGGACAAATCTAAGGGATCACATTAATTATTATAGATTAGTATCAATGGTGTGTAGATGCTCAAAATGTCAATAGGTTGAGTTAGCTTTTGATAGCCAATGAGCAAAGGTCAAACTCAGGAGACTTTTAATGGGAGTTGATGAAGCAATTTTGACCTGAGAAAAGCAAATACAAAGAAATTGAGACCAAATATGATCCAGGTGGGACCAAGATGAATATTTTGAGCCTAAGGTCACCATTAAATCTTAGTAAAGGCATGATAAGTCTTTTAGGGCCTAAAATAGCCCAAGAGTTGACAACTTGTCAAAAAAAACAAGCGTTGAGTACATTTTGCATCAATATATTAACAATAAGAAAACCAATAATTGGGGATTGGTTTTCCTCTATAGTAAACCAAGGTCTAATTTTAAAATAAAGGGGTAGATATATGTAATCAATGAAGGAACATCCCAAGACATTATCTTGATAAATATCCTCCCAAAGTAGACATAATCAAAGCTCAGTTAGGTTTATAAATGTGAGGAATTTATCCTTATACAAAAGCCAAGTGGAAAGATAACATAGAACAAAGATAAAGATCTGGTGGTTGGAGAAGCATCTCAAGCATTTAATAGATTTTTAGAGTGCCTAATGGTCCCTTTCATAAATAGATCGTGACTCACCATCTTTGGTAAAAATCTTGTCTTTTAGTGTATTGTTTGGAGGCTATTGAGAAATTACAAAGACTATCTTGTTCATGACAGATTATGTCCTGATTAGACCAAAGCATGGTGGAGCATTCCTTTATATGTGGAACTCATTGATTATTCTTGGAATGTGTGCCCTCTTATCTCTCTCCTTATCTCTATATATCCATTTTCTTTCCATTTGTAGTGGGTTCTTTGATTTGGACATTTTCAGAGAGACTATTCTCTAATTTGGAAATTTTAGAGAAACTGGGGGCTCTTTGAGATTTTTTAAAGTATTTTCCTCTTGATTAGGCTTGAACCTATCAAGAATTTGTAATAACTACCTCTTGATGCAATATAGGATTTTATTTACCTATCTCTTATGTTGGATTTGTGTTGAGTGAGTTGTGCACTATGGCATTGTGTGAAGAAGAATCTTCTTCGTCCATGGTCCCTCTTTTTAACCTTGTTTAGGGAGTTTCATTATTGTTTGAAAGTCTAGATTAGTGTTATTTATACCATTAATTTGACATTTTAGTGAGTCTTATAAATCCTCTTTGTTTTCATTTATTTCTTCTTAAACCTCCTCCAAGAAACAATTATGCAATCAGCTTGATCTTGAGGTCATGTGAGTTAGTATTATCCTCTGTAGATCTAGTGTGGGTTAAAGCTTATGGAATTTTCAAATTTTTATTTAGTGAATCACCCTTTTAGCCTTCTTAGGATCCCTTATCCTCTTTATAACCCTTTCCCATATGAAGCATTAGTTTTAGGTGAGCATCAAAGAAGAAGCCATCCTACTCCAAAGGTTCAACCCCACTATAGGCAACCCACAACCTAGGGTTGTTCCCATGTTGGATTAGAATTAGAGAAAGAGGGATTGAATAATCATCTTGCTCAGCTAGGGTGCAATTCTAATCTTTAACAATAACACAAGTCAATGTAATCAATATGGGTTTGATCAAGGCATAATCGAGGATGACTTTAAATCTATATGTCTCAAAATCCACTTGGATGTATCCATACAAATCACCAATATCATTTGGATGTTAAAATACAATTCTATTAAAAAAAGAATGGTTATCCATAAGCATTCCAAAGTATCACCTAGTAACATATTAAAATTTTACCCCTTTCATACTACTAAAAGATAAGATTTAGCTATCATATCACCAATTAGTTAAGTAATTAAAACACTTATTATTACCGCTATATTATTTAAAGGTATGCATCACTTCCTCTCCTTGAAAGATCATTTCATATCTATAATACATGAGCAAAAACATAGTTTTAGGAAAGACAAAGTCTAATGGTCTTCCATTTTATTGAAAATATCTAGAACTATAATATGTTATTAATCAATATTAATGGAAGTTAAAAGTTTTAATATTTAACGTAAACATTCAAGATAGGTAATAATTCTAATCCAAATAAAGGCACTATTAATTCTTATCCAAAGGTAAAACAAAAGTTTAAATGTCATCAACCAAATAATATTTTTATCAAGAAGATTTACCATAATATGTATATCCATAAAATAGTAAATAATCACAAGATCACATTATTTAATCACATTCTTACCATGGTGAAAGCTTATATAAATAATTCCTCTACTCCCTCTCTATAATGGGGTTAATTATTTATACAATAATACTATAGAAGTTCATTAAGATAATCATATCTCATAATTACATATATAGGAAGATATAGTCAAATACACATTACCACATAATCCTTTACAAGAAAACATATTATAAAATACAAAACATCAAACTGAGGAAAAGACGTACCAATAAAGTTATCAATCCAAAACACATGGAAACTTTATCCAAGCTACAATGACCTGGACAAAAATACTTGCAATATTAGTTCCATGAGAGTGTAAACAAATATTAATATCATAAAGATAAGTTAAAAAAAATCATTAGAAAACACAAAAAGTAAATCTTAAGAGCTATCAATGTTGAAACTAGGCTCTGATACCAAAATAACGTGCCCAATTTTTGTGTGAATAAAACACACCAAAACATGCATTTTTTTAGAGAGCCAACAATAGTGATACTAGTCACTTGTGACTTGAATAAACATATGCTTAACTTCACAAATTATCAAGTACACAAATCAGACTACCACAAACAAAGCTATGAATAAATCTCTCTCTCATGAGAGTAATATCATGGTCATGACTAGTTATTCATAGTGTCACTACACTGGCTACCCCCAACAGAAAGGATCCAAGATATCTTTAGATTCTTAAAAATAATAAAATCATTCAATCAAGACAAAAATGATGTATAATCACTTTTTATGAGATAATTTAGACCCCACTCAATACTAATTTACACTAAGGTAAAGTGATTCTCCTCAATGCAACTATTCAAGTAGGAATACTCCTACAAACACTTAGATGCAATAAGACTAAAAAGCTCCATAAGATAATTCTAAATTAAATTCCTAGATAAATTAATATAATTTTTGAAATCCAAGAATCATTTTTAAAATATAAGACCATATCAAAGGGATCATTGTTTGAGTTCTAAGGTGAATAAGATGAAGAAACAAATTGCCAATCCAAATTGTACTTAATGATAAAAATTGACTCACCCAAGAAAACTATGACAAATAGGGTTCAAGGAGACCTTATTAAAAATATTAAACTGGGTTGAAAAATAAATACAAAAGGTTAAACATATGTATGAAACTAATGATAAGATATTTCAACTTAAAAAACACAACCTCAGAGAAGGAGATGCCAAAATAAGCTAGAAATCCAAATGGGTTTTGAAAACTATGTAGTCAAAATCTATTAATGGTTCTAAGGCTTAGCCTCACCTTGTCTTCAGTGATCTTTCTCCAAATATTTCCTACTTTGACTACATCCAAAATGATTACCTTAAAATTTTTGTTGTTGAGGGGGCCTAAATATGCATTGAGCTTCTTTTCAACCTCTACTAGGTGCAGGCTATGCACTATGTGACCTTGAATCATGTTTAGATTTTAATTTACCAAAACAAATTCTTGGGAATCCTGAGTCTTTCCATAAGACTCATATGACAAGTAGGAATTCTTAATAGTTGTTGCTAAGGTTGTGAGAATTATAATGCATATTGTTATAGTCAACTCTAAATTTAGGCCTCTACTGAACCTATTCACTTTGATTGTCTCATCTGTGTAACCTTGCACATATATGATTAAGTCCAGGTAATGGCACTCATACTAAGCAATAATTCCACTCCTTTGTCAAAGGTTATGAAATTCATCCAAATCATTTTGAACATAACAAGTGGATAGGTAGCATGCTCTAAAATGATCCTCAAGTAATTCCCAAGTGAGGGAATATTGTGTCAAGTAGAGCTTCTATCCTTCTCCTTCCCACCACATCTTAGATGTATCTCTAAGAAGGTGAGTGCCTAAACTGGACTTCCCATTGGATTCACAATCATATAAAATGAAACATCCTCTTATGATAGCTAACCATGATTTTGTTATGAATCCTTCGTACATACCATAAAAAATAGGAGGGTGTAGCCTAATGAAATCTTTCACTAAATCTCTAGGCATAGATATAGGAGGATGGTATATGTTTCATCTCTCCCATTGCTCATTTTGGTGATGCAATTCATCTATATCACCCTCAAAATCATGATAAGGAGGACTCTTAAACCTCTCTCTTTCAAATGATCTTTCTTCATATTGGGAATGTTTTGGAGAGTGTCTCTTTACCTCTAATGGTGTTGCTGGTAGTCTCTCCTACAAAACACCTTGCATATATTACATAGCTAAAAGGAGTTAGGGTCTAATTTAATTTAATCTCAGGTGAATAGAAGGCTCATGATCACTAAATTAATTTTCACCATGATGTGATCGATGTCCTCCTCTGATTCTACATACCAATAGGTAGACACAAGATCACATGTAAAAAACTAGAAAGCCAAAAGCAATTTAAAATTCCCAAAGATCCTAGTGTTGTAAGCCAAGATCTGATACCAAAATGTCACGCACATTTTTTTAATAAAACAAGCATGAAATAATCAAAATGAAAACAAACCAAACAAATACACAAGTAAATAAAATTTTGTGTTAATCATAACACTCATGTAATACCTACCACTTCCACCATTCCATAATCAAATGCATGCAACTAATTAAGAACCTCACAAGACCTATTTCATTCAATCAAGTGATAATGATCCCATTCACTAGATTACACTAAATATTAATGTGTTATGACATTTATATGGCCATCAATTTAAACCTAGTGTAAAGCTGACATAACCAACATCCATGTAGTAGCTTTGATAGTTCCAAGGCCATGATATATTTTATTTATGGTACTGGGGACCTTTCTTTCCACATGGCATCCTACTACTTTCCTACTAGTCTGACAAGTTTTCATGTTGCACCTATAGCCCTAGGATTATGCACCATCAAGATAATGCCATGTGATAACATCTTGCTATCCATCTATCCCATAAGTTTCCCCCTTATTATGGACTTTGATGAGACTATGGATCATTAGGATGATTCCATATGGAAACATCTTGTTAGCCTACCTTATTAGAGGCAAAATTCTTATACAGTCAACTCTAAGATTATAGGTCACTACAATGATTCCATGTGGTAACATACTACTTAATCACTGGCCTATAGGCAGGCTTCCTATATGGTCATCTCTAAGATCATGGGTCACAAAGATGATTCCATATGGTAACATCCCACTCACTTACTTGCTAGCCCAAAGACATGCTTCTTGTATGATCATCTCTAGAATATTAGATCTTTGGGATGATTCCACATGACAATATCCTACTTATACTAGCTTAGAAGATTCATACTCTATAAGGTCCTCTTTGAGATCATGGGTTGATGGGATGATGCCATATGGAAATATCCCACTTACCTATTAGCCTAGAACTAACCATATGATAAATCATGTTGATGTCATTCATAGATTAGTAGGATGGCAACACATGGCTTCTTTTGATCCATCCATCAAAAGTCATGAAATCAACTAAGATAAAATCAAAATATAAAGGCTAAATAAGGTAATTGACTAAGGCAAAAAGGTAATGTAATGAATATTTTAAAAGTGATTAAGGCAACTTCAAGTGGATGATTGAGATGCTAAAAATGGCCCAACTAAGGTAGAATGTTGCACAAAGAACTTGATAAATGACTAAGGCTAGGAAAAATACAAAATTAGGTGTAGTCAAAATCATAAATTGACTAAAACTTAACTAAATTAAAACTCATAGATGACTCAATGAATGAGAACTCAATTAAGGAAATTAAAAATTCCTATGTTAGCTACTACCAACTATAAGATCTAGGTAGAGTCTTTGTCCTCAAAATAGATTCTGATAAGTTAAGTCTACATTTTATAAGTGATTGAATAAGAAGGACCTAGGAAAAATACTCTTTTGATGCTAAAGAAATATTCTCATTGGTTTATTTGAATATGAAAACCATCTGAGAGACTTGACTTTACATAGAAAACTTAATGGCTAAAAAGGAATCCTAACAAGAACTGCTTAAAAGGCTCAATAAAATGATTTAACTCATAATACCCAACACATAATTAATTCCTAGCACAATATTGATTCAATCATTGAACCGTATATATTTAAAGGAGATACCTACATAGAAAAAAGAGACTGTGCTCAACAATATTTAATCAAATACTCATAGTCTTTTATTAGACAAGCCTTAAGGCCAAAGAAATTTCTTTATAAAATGAATCCTTCCCAAGGGTTTGAATACAAATGTTCATAACTAGACATGAATCATTTTACAAAAAGGTTCAACACAAAGACAACATAAGTATTTATTCATGATTGGCATAATAATACTAGAAAACATCAATATTTAATTCATTTCAATAAGCTAAATTATTATACCCAATAACAATCTCATAGACATTTATCTGAGATCCACTTAATTTTTATAAGTTTAATTCCATTAAATCTTCTCATTTAAATAAATAAAAATTCATGATGCTTAAGAAACAAGTCACTCATTGATAAATATGTAAGCAAGGAAATCAATCTATTTATTTATTAGAAAGTGCCTCAAAGGCTAAGGACTTTTATACATACATGACTCATCCCTAGATCCTATAAATTAAGCATTCATAAATAATTACATCTCATATTGACACTGAGGTTTTAATAAATAGAAGAAAATGACTTGTTCCATAGTTGGAATATCATCCAAAATCTATCTTTTGAAATAATATTACAAGTATGTTGGTTACTAAATCACTAATAATATATCATATTCATCCATTTATAAACATAAGTGAGAGATACATCTCTCAATATAATCAAATATAAAAGAATCAATTAGTCTTCAATAGTGTTCCAAATCTACTTCCCAAGAATCTACTGATCATTATAAGGAAGGCTCACTACCCAACCTTTGTCATCATCAAGTTGCTACTCTATACACCCCCAAGCTTGAGACTCCCAACTTTGAGCATGTTTATATCATAAGGTAAAGGAAAGTGTGGATATCTAGGCAAGGGTATTTGACACAAGGGAATGACCATGCACCACCTATAGTCTTATTCCTAATTATACCCAAAGATACTCCTAGTCCCAAAAACATAGTAAACAAGCATTCAAATGATTATAAAAGTGAAGCTAAGCATTCAAAAATATAAAACTAGTAGGCAAGATTTCACAACATAACAAGGCCCACTAAATATTAGAGTAACAAGAGGATGTTTCACTCTATTTCTTCCTGCCAATAGTCATGAGAGAGTTGAAGAACCTACCACCATGCCTAGCATAGGAAGACTTCAACTACTACCACTATGATCTCCAAATAATGGTCAAACAAAATTCCACCATACCCATCATAGGAGGACTTTGACATGTTACTATTAGGAAATTCATGAGAAGATTAAACAACCTTATACCATGGTTAGCATAGGAGGAATTTGATACACTATCAACATGAAGATGCTGCTCATAGACCACCATCACTTAATGTCACAACACCATAAATTTATTGACATAATAAATTAAAAATGATTTCATTCAACTAAGGAGGAAGAATCTCTCCAATTCCCTCAAATGAGTAAAAACTACATGGAAACCAATGCATAACCATGGACAAACAATAAAATTGGTAGAATAAACCAAGTGGTATTATTCCCCTCAAATTAAAAAGATCAAATAGATAATATAATAATTTTATTACAAATAAATAATAAAAAATATAAGCTATTAGGAAGCCCACCTATAGACCTTCATATTGCCTAAGAACTATCCTCTAGTTGTCTAGACTCAGCTCTCCTAACCAGCTATTCATATCTAATTCCTATCCTTCTCCTATGATAAGTCTAACTTCTTTATGAATTGAAAAAAATACCAAACTAATGAGCTTGAATTCTATATATATATTCCCTAGAATAATCCAACCACCTCCATTTGCCTATCCATGCCTCATTAAGGGACTTTCTTTCTCATGCTCAATTAAGGTGAATGATGACTCTTGTAGATTTATACATTTTCTTCCAAGGATTATTTACCTCTTTTCCCACTTGATATTATTACTAATATAATTCATGGAAGATATTCCAATTAGCCACTAGACATTCTAGATGTTGGCTTTAAAATATTCAAGTCATGTGACAACAAGTTTCACCCATAAGGCTTAAAGGTTAACCACCTAAAATAGATGCTAAGTCAATAAAGGTGGTGAACTAGGCAACCAAATACTTAGCATGAGTTTAATAAGGTTTAAAAATTATTAGTGATATAACTATTATTAGTGTAGTCTCTTTCCTTCATTGGCCCTTTTCTTGTTCCTACACACTCAATGTACACATCAAATTCCTATAGCCTAATAGCCAAAGCTACATAATTTAATCAAAAAAGGCAATTTCAATAAATTAACCATATCTAATCATTCATGTAATATCAACATACATGTAGATAATTTCATATGATTTAATACACAATTAATTTTCATTTCATAAGCGTAGAAGCAATGATTCAACATGATTTAAGTCAATATATCTCATAGACATAATCAAATTTCATAAATAGACATTACATAAAGAAATATAAGCATCATTATTTTATAAGTAAGTAATCAAAACATGATTGATAATAGTATTTATCATGTTTCCCAACACATTAGATCCTTCATGAAATATTTACATGCCTCAGTTAGACATGACTTAATTGCATAATTTAATAATTAAAACATATAAGTCATAATTTCCTAGTCATCTTGCCAAATATGAGCACTATGAAAAATAGGGCCTTACATCCCCCTCCTCTTATACATACTTCCACTTAGAAGTCACTAAAAGAGGTGAGGATACCAAACCCTCAAAGGTGTAGCATATTCCAATGTAGTTTTTGACTCATTATATTTATCCCATTAGACCTTGACCTAGTCTAGGTCTCTACTTCAAAGTGCCAACACCTTACACATTAAAATCCTAATGGGCTCCAAAGTCATAACCCTATCAGTATCAACCTTCAAGGCCATCCAATCCAATATATGAGTAATTTTATCAACATACTAATATAAAATAGACACGTGAAATACATCTTGAACATGAGATAGGCTAGGTGGTAAGGTCAGTCTATAAGCTATTGGGCCAATGGTCTAATAAAACAAGGTGACAACACCAAATATTTTCCATAATGGATGGGGATATTTTTGGGTCTCTAATAAAAATTTATCACCAAATTTAAAATGTCGATTGATTCTTTCTATATTAGCATACTTATTCTGTTGATCCCTAGTAGTCTCCAGGTGTTGCTTTATCTTAATCACTTGCCATTCTATGTCTTCTAAAATGGTATGGCCAATCACTAATCTATCCTCAAGTTAGTCCCAACTTAGTGGGGTTATAGAGGATTGACGTTACAAATCTTATAATTTTTCCATCTTAATTTAACTAAGATAGTTATTATTGTAATAAAATTCAATAAGATACAAATAGTCTTCCCAATAGTATTTCTGGTCCATAACATATATACATAACATTTATTCCAAGAATTGATTGAATCTCTCTGTCTCTCAATTATTCTTATGATGGTATAAATTACTAAAATTGAGTTGAGTACCTAATTCCTTTTGCAAAGAAGTCAAGTAGTGAGAATTATATACTAGATCTTGATCCAAAATAATCTTATAATGAATCATATACAATCTAACAATGTCATCCAGAAAGACCTTTGCCATTTATTTGGAATTATAAGTGGTTTTTGTGGGATAAAAGTGAGCTAATTTGATTAAATTATCCACTATGACCATGATCACATCATCATGATAAGTCGAGGAAGGAAAACCAATTATGAAATTCATATAGATGGTGTCCCATTTCCATTCTAGAATTTCATGAGGGTATAAAAATATTATTGAATGTTAATGCTCAAATTTTAACCTCTAACACTCCCAAAAATGAGATATAAAATTAGAAATATCACACCTCAAACTGACCCAATGATATAATTAACTTAATTTGGCATGCATATTATTAACTCCAGGGTACACTTGGTAAGGATATTTATGAGACTTAGATAAGATTAGCTCACAAAAACCACCAACTAAGATAACATAGATACACCCTTTATGCCACAATAAACCATTATAATTAAGAGAATATCCTTCAAATTTACCTTTTAGATTCATATGATAATTTAACATATGTATTATTTATTTATAGAGGTTGTCCTTAGGAAGTTGCTTTAAAATATGACTCTATAGGTTAGTTTTCAAACTCATTGATGCCAAATCATGGCACCTCATTCTTAAGGGATTGATAAATATGTTTTATTTTCCTTTTATATATAAAATGTTTTAGTCATAGTCACACAATGATTACATCTAATGCCTTTAATGTGTGTTAGGGCTAGGTTGATTAAATATATTTTACAAACTCAAATGATCTATCTTTAAAATAAAGTGATGACCAAGAAAGAAGTGTTTCAATCCTAATCAATCATGCATAATGGCCTCAAATTCCATATCATTCATGGGGTATCTCATCTCATAATCCTTGAGTTTTTGAAATTCACATGCAATAAATCTACCTTCTTAGATGAGTATAACTCATAATCCTTCCTTAGATGCATCAATGCAAATGAGGGATTCTCTTATAGGAATAGGCACAACTAAAATTTAACCACTAGTGATTTAATATTTTAGCAGATGAAAATATTACTCACACCTTCATGTACAAAAAAAATTCTTTACATAGTATTCTACCTTAGTTGGGCCCTTCTTGGTATCCCAATCATTTGCTTGAGCTTGTATTTGTCACCTTTGAACTAGTCATTGTGCAACCTTTTTTCCTTAGTCAATTTCCCATATTGGTCTTTATATTTTTATTTTGCCTTAGTTAATTTCATGACTTTTGATAGATGGATTGGAAGAAACCATGTGTTTCCATCTCGCTAACCTAGGTGTGATAGAGAATGAGCATTATGTTTCCATGTGGCATCATCCTAATAACCCATTATCCTAGAGAGGACTATATAAAGTGCAAATCCTTTGCGATAGAGGGTGAGTGAGATGTTACCATGTGGTATCATCTTGGTGACCCATAATCCCTAAGATGATCATATAAGAAGCCTACCTCTAAGCTAGTGAGAAAATGGGTGTTTCCACATGGAGAAATCCTAGTGACCCATGATTTTAGAGATGACTATATAACAATCCTACCTCTAGGTTAGTGATCAAGTGAGATGTTGACACATGGCATCATCCCAGTAACCCACGATCCCAGAGTTGACCATATAAGGAGTTTGCCTCTAGGAAGGTAGGCTAATGAGATGTTTCTATGTGGAATAATCATGATGATCCATAGTCATATAAAAGTTTGTGATGAAGGAAAAACCTCCAAGCTAGTAGAATAACAAGATGTTTTAATGTGGAATCATTATGATGGTCTATAGTCTCAAGGTTGTAGCTGTAATGTGAAAGCTTATCAAACTAGCAAGAAAGTAGTAGGATGTCACAAATGTCCCTAGGAGAAAAAATAAAAAATAACATAGCCTTAAATATTCTAAAGCTTCCATGTGGATGAAAACTAAATTAACTTTTAATTAAGTTTAAATTGATGGCCATCTAAATGTCATAATATAGTAATATTTAACACAAGCCAATGAAATGAATTAGGGCATGTGAAATTTTTAATTAGTGGTATGCACCTAAATATGGAATGGTAGCAATGGCAAGGATTGCATGAGTGTTATGATTAAAACAAATTCCTATATTTTATTATGTGTATCTTTTTGGTTGTTTGCATTTTGATTGTGTCATGCTTGTTTAAAAAAAGGGCATGATAGGTTATATTTTCCTAATATTCATAACATTATAGTTAAATATAACCTTTTTTGGTGGTATATTATTGATTCCAAATGTATATTCCAAATGGGTTTAACCATGTGAATATGATATATAAATACTTTCCATTTTATAGTTAAAATGACCCCATTTCATCATGTAAACATTATAAATAAAAGAGAGATTAAAATATGCATGTTTTAATAAGAAATAATTAATTTCCCTATTGTTTGATCACATGGGGTATTTAATTTATTAAAAAAATGTGTTCATTGATTTGTCCTTGTAGGAGTGAGACCCTATGAGTAATCCTTGATTCGAGGATGATTGTTGATCAGATGAGAGTAATTAAATCAATCATTAATTTCCTTATGTTTATGAGTTCATTGTTCCATGTATGGGGCATATCCATAAAGTTATAAATCAATGATGATTACTAAAAATGAAAGAGTTTCCTTCTATTTTAATAATTTTGATTCTACAAGTGGGTCCAACTCATATATCCCTGAATCATGACAACCTTTTAAAGAGAAATAAAGATAATCTAACTTGGATTTATGAGCCACAAGATAATCCATACCCTTGAAAACATCATAGGTGCCTAAGGGAATAATGCGTAAGTCAACTATATTGGAGAATACACCAAAGTATAATATGTAACTATTCACCAAGGAGATAACATACAACTTGGCTATAGAGGTAAACTCAACTTCCCAACTTTCCAATTGCCTAATAGACACTAGCCTACATGGTCCATGATAGAAGGATAAATAAAGAGTATGATGCTCCTGAATTAATCAAAATAGAAATATAAATTCCTTTTATCTTACCTATCTTCTATGACTATTGTTTGGTGTTCATCTTGGTAATCATCCATTGATACATAAATCCTATGTCCTTAACCCACATCACCCACCATCTACTTTAATACTAGGGACTTATACCTATTGGTAGTTGATAGTCCAAGAGGATAATATTATGCAAAATGATAAGGAGATATGGAAGTGAAACAAACTCCTTTATACTAGTCTCACCCTAAGGGGGTTCTAATTGTTTTGGGTCTAAAAGAAGAAATTGACTAAGATGTTCTTACCTGCTTAGACTAATGAGTTTGTGTAGTCATAGTATACTAACAGATTGAGGCCTAGCCTCACCTTATCTTTGGTGGTCTTTCTCTAATTATTTCTTACTCTAAATATAACTAGAATGGTTAACTTAAAATTGATGTTATTAAGGGGGACTAAAGTTGGATGTAGTTTCTTTTCAACCTCCCCTAGGTGTAGGTTGTGCACCTTGTGACCTTGAGTTGTGTTGAGATTATAATTTACCAAAAATATTTCTTGAGCATCCTGAGTCTTTCCACAAGACTTCTCCACCAAGTATGCATTTTCAATGGATTTTTCTAAGGTTGAGAGAGATAGAATGCACAGTGTGCCACCTAGCTCTAAATTTGATCCTCTAGTGAACATGTTCACTTGGATTATCTTATCTGTCTAATCTTGCACATATCTAATTAAGTCCATAAAATGACACTCAAATTGAGAAATAGTTCCAATCCCTTGTCAAAGGTCATGAAATTCATCCAACTTCTTCTAAACATAATAATGGGATAGATAATGTGCTCTAAAATGATCGTCAAATAATTACCAAGTGAGGAAAGGTGGTGTCAAGTGGAGTTTTTGATCCTCTCCTTCCCACCACATCTTAGCTACATTTCAAAGGTGAGTGCCTAAATAGGCATTCTTATTAGATTTATAATAATATAAGGTAAAACATCCTATCATACTAGCTAACCATGCTTCTATTGTGGATCCTTCCTACATACCATCAAAAGTAGGAGGGTGTAACCTAATGAAATATTTTACTAAATCTCCAAGCACAATTCTAGGAGGATGTTATATGTCTCATCTCTCCCATCACTCACCATGGAAATTCAATTCATCTCTATCACCATTAAAATATTGATGAGGAAGAATCTTAGACCTTTCTCTTTCAACTAATCTTTGTTCATCTAGTCTTTCCTACAAAACATCATACATCTGTTGCATAGTTAAAAGGAGTTGAGGTCTAATTTAATTTAGTCTCAAATGAATATGAGGCTCATGCTCACCAAAATAATTTTCACTATGATGTGCTTGACATCCTCCTCTGATTCTGTATACTAATAAGTAGATATAAGATCACATGTGAAAAAATAGAAAGCCAAAATCAATTAAAAATTACCAGAGCTCTCAGTGTTGTAACCAAGGATTTGATACCAAAATGTCATCCCCATTTTTTTATAAAACAAGCATGACATAATCAAAACAAAAACAACCAAAAAAATACACATAGGAAAATAAATGAATTCATGTTAATCATAACACTCAACCAATACCTTCCATTACCACCATTCCATAATTAATAATCTCACAATCCCTAATTTATTTGGCCAAACACTAACAATCCCATGCAGTGGATTGCATTGAAGATTAATATAATATGAAGTTTAAATGGCCATCAATTTAAACCGAGTTCAAAACTGATGCAATCTAAATCCATGTGGTAACTTTAGTAGCTCTAAGGGCATGCTAAATTTTTTTGTGCTCTTAGGGACATTTCTTTCTATGCGGTGTCCTAATACTTTCCTACTATTCTAAAAATATTTCTTGTGACACCTATATCCCCAAGACTTCAAGCTATCAAGATGATGCCACATGAAAACATCCTACTAGCCTACTAGCTTAGAGGTTTTGACCTCAACATAGACTTTAACATGACTAAAAATCATTAGGATGATACCACGTGGTAACATCCCACTAGCCCACCTTACCAAAGGCAAGCTCCTTGTATGGTCAACTCCAATATCATAGGTCATCAAGATGATTCCACATGGTAACATCCTACTTGCTCGCTAGCCCAAAGTTAGACTTCCTCTATGATGATATTTTAGATCAAAGGTCATTGAGATGATGTCATATGGCAACATCCCTCTTACCCATTCACCTGTTATCCTAGAGGAAGGCTTCCTAAAAAATAATATCTAGGATTTTAGGTCTCTAAGATGATGCCAAATTGTAACATCCCACTCATTTACTATCCCAGAGGCTTCACACTCTATATAATCCTCTCTAAGATCATGGTTCACCAAGATGGTGCCACATGGTAATATCCCACTCACCCACTAGCATGGCACGAACTATATGATAAACCATGTTGACATTATTTTTAGGTTATTGAGATGGTGACACATGGATTCCTCTTATCCATCCATCAAAATTCATGAAATTGACTAAGGTAAAAATGAAATATAAAGGCCAAAGTGGGTAATTGGTTGAGGAAAAAAGGTCACATAATAACTAGTTTAAAAGTGATTAAGTTAAACTCAAGTGAATGATTGAGATGATAATAAGGGCTTGACTAAGGTATAATGCTACACAAATAACTCAACTATTGACTAATGTCAAGATAAATTCAAAACTAGGGGCAGTCAAAATCATAAATCTACTAAGGCTTAACCAAATGAAAACTTAGAGATGACTCAATAAATGAGAACTTGGATAAGGAAATTGAAAATTCCTGCATTAGTACTACCAAATCTAAGATCTAAGTAGATTATTCATTCTTTAGAATAGATTCTATTAAGTTAAGTCTATATTGTATAAGTGATTGAATAAGAAGGGCCTAGGCAAAATACTCTTTTAATACTAATCTAATATTATCATTGGTTTAACTAAATATGTAAAATATTTGAGAGACTTGAATTTAATCAAAAAAATCAATGTTTAAAAAGGATTCCATTCATAACAAGGAGTACTTAAAAGTCTTAGTCAAATGATTTGAGTGGTAAGGCCCAAGGCCCAAATCACTTCTAGCACAATCTTGATTTAATAATTGAACCATATAGATTTAAAGGAGAGACCTATGCAAAAAAAAGAGAATATAATTAACAAGATTTAATCAAATAGTCATGGTCTTATATTAGACAAGCCATAATTCCAAAGAGCTTTATTTATAAAATGTCTCCTTCCCAAGGGTTTTAGTACAAATGGTCATTACCAGACATGACTTGTTTTACAAAAAGGTTTAGCATAAAGATAACACAAGTCTTTATTCACGATTATCATAATAATACAAGAAAACATCAATGTTTAATTCATTTTAATAAGTTGAATTGTTATTCCCAATAATAATCTCATAGTTAGCTCTACACAGACCATATGACAGACCATGATAACAAGTGACAATTATATATAGGATCTCGATCCAAAATAATCTTACAGGGAATCTCATGTAATCTAACAATGTCATCCAAAAAGACCTTTGACACTAAATTAGCATTATAAGTGGTCTTTATGGTAGAAAAGTGAGCTACTTGGGTTAACTTATGCACTGTGACCATGATCACATCATGATGAAAAGTTAAGGTAGGCAAGCTGATAATGAAATCCATGGAGTTGGTGTCCCATTTTCATTTTATAATTTCATGAGGATATAAAAATCTTGTTGGATGCTAATGCTCGACTTTTATCCTCTAGCACTCTAAAAAACAAGATAAAAAATTAGCAATATCATGCCTCAAACTAGCCCAATGATATAATTGCCTTAACTTGGCATGCATCTTCTTAACTCTAGGGTGCACTTGGTAAGGAGTTATGTGATACTCAAATAGAATTAGCTCCTATAAGCCACCAACTATGGTAACATAGATACACCCTTTATGGCATAAAAAACCATTAGTTTCAAGATAATAGCCTTCAAATTTACCTTTTAGATTCATACCAAAATCTAAAAGTTGTTTTACTTATTTATAGAGGTTATCCTCAGGAAGTTACTTTAAAATATGACTATGCATGTTAGTTTTCAAACTCATTATTTCCAACTCATGGTGCCTTCTGATTAAGGCATCAATAACTACATTTTCCTTTCTTTTGATATATAAAATTTCATAGTAATATTCACACAAAAATTACATCCCACACCTTTAACATGTATTGAGATTAAGCTGAATAAATATATGCTGCAAACTCAAATGATCTATCTTTAAAGCAAAGTGATGACTAAACAAGAAGTGTCACCATATTAAGTAAGCATAAATGATGGTTGTAAATTCCATATCATGCATGGGGTATTTCATCTCATAATCCTTGAGTTTTTGAGATTCATACATAATAACTCTACCTTCCTATATGAACATCTCCTAATAATTCCTTTGATGCATTAGTGCAAGCAAGGAATTCCCCTGTAGGAATAGGGACATCCAAAATTAGACCACTAGTGAGTATCTCTTTCAAAATATGATTTTTTTTCACACCTTACTATCCAAACAAAATTCTTTGCTCAGGATTTTACCTTAGTTGGTCCCTTCTTGTCATCTCAATCATCTACTTGAGCTTGCTTTCATCAATTTTAAACTAGTCATTATGTGTCCTTTTTGACTTAGCTTATTAGCTACTTTAGCCTTTATATTTCAATTTTACCTAAGTTTATTTCATGAATTTTGATAGATGGATCAGAGGAAGACACATGTTTCCATCCCGCTAACTTGGGAGTGACATTAGTGTGGTCTATTTTACAGTCAGTGCAAGGCCCTCAAATACACAAGCACTACATGATGACCAATGCACAACCATGGGAAAATAATAAAATATGTATAATAAACCAAGTGGTCTTATTCCCCTAAAATCAAGAAGATTAAATAGAGAATATAATAATTTCATTTCAAATGAACAAAAAAAACATAAGTTATTAGGAAGCCCACTTATCAACCTTTAAACTACCTAGGCACTATCCTCCAATTATTTAAAATTGACTCTCCTAACTAGTTGTTCCTATATGTTGCTTCTCCTTATCCTATGCTAAGTCTATCTTCTTTCTTAATTAGAAAATGTCCCTAATTAAAGGATATCAACTTCTATATAGATGTGTCCTAGAATAATCCATCCACCTTTGTTTACCTTTCCATACCTCATTAAGGTATTTTCTTTCTAATGCTCGATTAAGGTACATGGTGGCTCTTATAGATTTCTACAATTACTTCTAGGAATTCCTTACCTCCTTTACCACTTGAACTTAGTACTAAATAAATTAATGAAAGATATGTCATTTAGACACTAGACATTCTATATGTTAGCTGTAAGATATTTAGGTTAGGTGAGAACAAGTTTCACCTACCAGGCTTAAAGGTTGGTCACCTAAAACTGGCACTAAGTCAACAAAGGTGGTGAACTAGGAAACCAAATACTTAGCATAGGTTTAATAAAGTTTAAAACTAATTTTTGATATAACCATGTTTTACATAGTATCTTTCCTTCATTATCCCTTTTCTTTTCCCTGCACACTTGATGCACACATCAAATTCATCTAACTTAATATTTGAAGCTACATAATTTAATTAAACAAGATAATTTCAATCAATTAACCATAGATAATCATTCATGGAATATCAACATGCATGTAAATAATTTCATATGATTAAATACATAAGTAGTTGAAATTTCATAAGATTTGAAGCAATGATTCAAAATGATTTAAGTCAATATATCTCATAGACATAATCGAATTTCATAAATATAAATTACATAAAGAAATGTAAACATCATTATTTCATAAGTAAGCAATCAAAAAATGATTTATAATAGGTATTTTTCATCGTTTCAAACACATGAGAGCCTTCATGAAATCCTTACACACCTCATATGGACATGAATTAACTACATAATTTAATAATTAGAACATATAAGTCATAATTTCATAGTCATCTTGCCAAAGATGAGCACTATGCAAAATGGGGCCTTGCATAACCAATGTGTGACCACAAAAAAACTATATCATATTTACTATATGTCCTTATACACTTTGAACTTTACTTATAATTCACATCACAAGGGACCAAAATATTTCTTAGGGTGTAATAATATCCTAGGATGATATATTTATTCATATTCATAAAATCTTTGTCCTTAGGCAACTTTGACTACCAACATTGGCTTCTATTTTGGGACAGGTACCCATTTTGGGTACATTTAGATCTTATTTAACTTTTAGTGGGGTAGATATAAACCTAAAAATAATGAAAACCACATGTATACACAAAAATTCAAAATCCAAAGAAAACACACACAACATTTTATATCATAGTATAATAAAAAAAACTTAAGAGAAAATAAAGTTCATGGAATAAGGGATATAATATAAATATTTTACAAATGAGAACAATGAATGAGAGAAGATAAAGGATCACTAATGAATAAAATAACACAACCCATGGAAATAAATAAACACATGACATAATAGAGAAGTGTAGACATTAATATATGGTAATGTTAGTTTTTGCCTATCTCTACCTTGTGTGACTTATGTGTACACATATGAATCTTATTTACCCTTCCCTCACATCAACATGTTTTCCATGGGTTTGGCCTTCCCAATTTTATATTAGTCTAGTAAATTAATTACATAATTAGTGTCTAACCTATGCAAAATCATATTTAAACTATCTATAAATCATCATATCAATATTCATACCTTATAGACAAATCCATCTAACTCATGTTGTTCCAAAATTATAGACTCATCCAAAACTAATGGAATTATCCCATGCCAAGCAAAGACTAAATTTAAAATTAAAATCCTTATTACGGGTTGGCCCATATGTTTTATATTTTAGTGGCATGAGAAATTACCCAAATATTTCCATATAAGTATACTATAGGTCTAAGCCTATTCTTATATAACATTTACAAAAAAACCTACTATACACATCTACACATTCAAATGAACCACCATATTCTTCCCAATTCAACCATAAATCATAAGGATCAAGTATTATCAAAGTTTTAAACACATGAAAGCCAATCCAAATTTATCATTTTCTAAG
This sequence comes from Torreya grandis, assembly GCA_037957365.1. Taxonomy (NCBI): domain Eukaryota; kingdom Viridiplantae; phylum Streptophyta; class Pinopsida; order Cupressales; family Taxaceae; genus Torreya; species Torreya grandis. Next base: position 1,246,148 of record JARHVA010004266.1, read on the forward strand.
TGTCAAAATCTAGATCATAAGTTTCATTCATTGAAGGAGCATTATTACACACATATACCTAATAGGGAAAACTAAATGTATTTTTACTTCCATCTTCAGAGCATTGGATATGCATTGAATAAAACCTATAAATGCAAATTTAACTAAGAATTATTATTGTAAACTATATTAAACTAAGCTAGATCTACAAACAAAATAAACAACACAATCTTATACCTTAGTTTCAAAAAGCTTCTTCCATTGCGATGTGTATTTGATTAGCTCTCTTTGAATTGTGATTACTCACTCTTCCAATGCAAGGTAAAATGGGTAGCATTTTGGTGCAAAATTCTCTTTGATTGATTTTATTCACTTTAGATTCACGTTTGAATTTGATATCACCTTTTTAGCATAAGTTGAGATGATAAAAGTGATGGCTTTCATTCTTATTTATATATTTTTGGAGGAAATATCTAATGGTGGAGGATTATTTGGATATTTTAAATAATCTAAATAATCTTTGGTAGATAATGAGTCATCATCCATTACAATGATGACCAATTCAAATGGTTGAGAGAAACATGTATATTATTAACTGAGTCACCAATAATGGGTCAAACTTATTGACAACTCAAAGGATTACTCAAAGGAATTTGAGGAAGTTATGGGATTGGTTGGGGTGAGTCAAAATGTGAGGGAGATTAAGGTGAAAGATGTTCAGTAAGGTGTGAAATCCAAATTTAATAATTAATTTTGGATTAAAAGTGTGCACAATTTATTAAATTTGATTTATTCAATTACTTAGGAAGAGGGAAACGTCATGAATTATATTTCAAATGTTAGGAAGAATAATTAATAGATTCTAGGTGCATTTCAACACTAAATGTAATTTACGTGTCTACATTTTCCCCTATTTGAAATATTGTTGAGAATAAATACTATTTAAAAGAATAGAAGAAGTAGAGCATTGATGATTAATAAGAAAAAAGTTTCCACAAATGAATGAGAATAAATGTGATGATGCCCCCTTGAGGGTTTGTGTGATAAAATAGACAAAAACCCGAAATGAATGAAAAGAGGAGAATGATTAAGTGATTCGGAATATCAATAAATCAAATTAATAAAGTTGAAATCAAACTTGAAAGATTAAATTATGTATAAATAGGTTGCCCCTAGTCTATGAAAGCTAGAATATTGATTGGAAAAAGAATATTTGTATCATTCAAAGATCACACACTTAGTGAATGCTCATGACACAGGGGTCAATGGAGTAGATGTGGAAATGATATATCCCAGTGATAATAAGCTACTAATCTAATAATAATAAAACATAACTTTTCAATTTGTAATGAAAAATTTATGAGGTTGATAGTTATAAGTTATTGAAATAGATTTGGAATAAATTGATGAAGTTTGTCTTGAAATTTGATTGAAAATGGATACAATGGAGGCATAGGGGGGAATATTTAAAATGGGGTGTCAATATAAATTGAAGAGTTGGAGGTAATAAATTCATTTGTGCACTTTTTTTTTTCAAAACTATGTTCTAGTAGAAACTCATTGAGGAGATTCGATCTGAGATATTGTTGAAAAATAGACCATATTCCACACCACCAACACTGTGAAGAATGCGTGAGGAGACACTAGAGACCAAAAAAGTGTAGGCCTATGGTAGGTGAAGTTTTATCATTTAGTTTTTAAATTTATGTGAATTTTTTAGGGTTTGAAAATAGTGTAAATGAATTCACAAATAGGCTATTTATTAATTTGATAATGAAAGTTGTGAATTCACTATAACAAACTATGAAATCATTAAAATTGATAATTAATTTATCAAACATGGTTGTGAAATCACTAGGGGTAGAAATTAGGTTAGGAATTAGTTAATTTTATATTTTTATTTTAAAAATAATCAAATTGAGTAGCACATTAATCAATGTCGATATTGAAATCATTTTAGGAGGAAAATTAAATAGGTGAATGCAAAATTGAAGATATGAGGAGCAAAATTGAAGAGATGAATAACAAAATCACTAAAATGGCTAGAAAAAATGTCCTAAGATGAAAAATTGAGGAAATTAAGCTCAAATTCATCAAAATATATTAAAAAATAATTAATTTGATAAGTGAAAATGTGAGTTCAAAGAGGAAAAGGGGAAATTAGTAAAAGATAAATAATCAAAATGATGAATTGCATAAAAAAATTGATTAAAAATGATGTTTTTATGGTTTTTTCTTTTTGAATGTGTTAAAGTAGTGGTAAATATATTTTTATGATGATAGATATATATGCCAATGTGTTTTTTTTACATGAGGTATTGTTTATACTGACAACATAAGAGCAAAGGCCTAGTACACTAGAACGAATTGATGGATTCATGGAGTATGACTTTAGAGTTTTAGAGGTGACGAGATTATCATACATTTATTAGATTATAGATATTCAAGTAAATAAGGATTTATTTATAGTGTTAGATAAGATATGGCATAATGAGATTAATACTTTTCACATACCTAAAAGTGAGATGATAGTGACACTAGAGGATGTGTATCAGATTTTGGGTATTCTGATATAGGGGAGACAAATATATTGGAGTCAGGGTCCTCAGGATATGACACTATGTAGTATTTTGGAGATGAATTGAATTTTATTATTATAGGAGTATACATTGATTAATGCATATAATTAAATATTGATTCTTTGATTATGGTAATTATGACTATTATCAGTGGAATTATGCTTCCTAACAAGAGTGGCAGACTATGTCTGATTAGTTTACTAGATGTCATTAGAGACATGATGGATATGTGTAAGAGGTTCACATAATGGCCATGCATTTTGGTACATTTATATAGGGACATGAACCATGTGGTTTATACTAATGGGAAGGAGATTGGTCCTTCCACACTATTACAAGTTTGGTGTTGGGAGCATGCTACAGTGGATAGGCCTATTGGTTATATGAGTACTCATTATATGGATGAGAAATTAGCATATGGATGGCATATGATCATTGGTACCCTTAGATCACACTTGAGTGACCTAAAGTTATATAGGAGGGCTATAAATGAGTTAGGTGATGATCAGATCACCTGGAGACCATAAAGAGAGATTATATTTTAGTTGCCTCAAGATGATTTGTACATGGATTACATGATGTGCTAGTGCTATGTTATTGGGATATATGATTACATTATAGAGAGATATCACCTTGATAAGGTGATGCGGTAGTTTGATATTATATAACACATTCTTGTAGGTCCACATATCTTTGTATAAGTGGTTAGGGAGAGATCACAGTGGGGGTGGGGGTTATTATTGATCCAGTGATAGTAGACCATAGTTGGTCATATTTAAAAATAATGAGATGGATTGAAAAGAGGGATGTTGTTTATGAAGGAGTATTAGATGGGTATAAGGATTGATGGGATTGATAATAACTTATAATATTTATAGTTCCATATGCACTACCACATACATGAAGGCAGAGACTAGTTACTAGTTTGAGTAGGTAGACACAAGGCATATATTTATAAGCCCATATTAGAAGGGAAGTGATAGTAGATAGAGGGAATATATGAGAGAAAGGTATAGGAAATGTTATAGATAGGATATAACTACATGATATAGAGATTATTGAGGTTAATAATGTGGAGATTATGCATGAGGTAGGTGTGGATGTGGGTGGAGATACATAGATGAGGTTGATATAGAGCAGGTAGATGGAGAGGATATTTCATTGATTTTTATTGATAGATAGGGTTATAGGGATGGATATGAAATAATTATGAAATTATTACATGTCACACATGTAGATAGAGGGGATACAATTAGTCCTTCACACAGTGAGATCTCAGGAAGATCAGACCCTTATTGATAGACTTCATGAGGAGATCTAAGTTCATGATGGGGATATTATAAGGTAGTCTATCTTAAAACACATTAATTTATTGAGTGGAGAGATTTTTATTATGATTATGTATTCATGGATATAAATTAAAACACATTACCACTAATGATATTAAATAATCATGATGATTGTTGATTTTTTAGGCATATGAACTGAAAAAGAATGAATAGTGTAAAGTAAGTCATGATATAGAAAAATCATAACCATACTATGATGCAATGCAAAAAATAATTTTGACATAAAAAAAATTATATAAAAAATTTAAAGTAAGATATAAAAACATGATTATTTTATATTATGTAAACACATAAAATGAATATGAAAGTAACATTGGTAAAATAAATACAAACAATGTATAAACAAATAAACAAAAAATGTAAAATGGTTTAAATTTAAAACTATCAAAAGGAATAAGAGATAAATAAGATAATTAAAGTTTAATAACAAATGATGGCTAAAGTAAGAAATGCAAAATAGCCAAGTTAATGGTTAAGGTAAGAAAGGAGACAATAACCAAGTTAATGGTTAAAGTAAGAAAGGAGATAATAACCACGTTAATGGTTAAGTATAGAAAGAGGATAAATAACCAAATTAATAGATAAGGATAAAAATTAAAAAGACAACTAAAAAAATAATAAATCAAGAAATGAAAATCATAATCAATCAATCAATACCTAGAAAGATAAAACAAAAGACTTATCATCCTAAATAAGGGTCTGAGACAATTGGTAGCCAAGATCTAGGATAATAATTGAACAACTGATGAGGGAGAATAAGAATGAAAAATCCACTCTTGGGTAAATGGATGATGGGGAAGATGGTGGTTGAGCTGACCCTAGAGACCCTATGTCTCTAAACGTTGCTTACATAATCCACCCTAGACAAATTCCACGTGGGGATATCAGGCTAGTTGTAGTTCTCCTAATATGGGAAGTGATGAGAAACTGGGGGTTTGATGAAGTATCAAGTGTTATATGAAATATATGTGTGATTAACACATTCAATAAATGTGAGTGAATGATGTTGGAAATAGTTAGGATGGTAGATGTTAGTTTTTAGTGTTTACATGTAGTTTTGGATATTTTTTTTGTGTTTTTGATTTTTTTTCAATTTTTGGGTTTAATATAGGTGATAAATGATTGTGAAAAAAATGGTTATATATAATATGTTCTTATATCATGAGAAAGGATGTAGGTTCACAAGTAGAAGCATCAAACTTGAAGTGAACATGCTATAGGATAAGTGATGAACAAGTGTTAAAGGATAATATGAAAACATACAATTGACTACTGAAACATGATAACCCCAAGTTATTAGGGTGAATATAGATAATGTATTACTTATGATTCCATAAATATTTTTTTCACCATGGTACTCACCCAAAGTTCTAGTAATTTGGTTTTCACTTTTGGACGATCTATGTATTTTTTTGTTTTACTAATTTTTTTGTTTTTCTAATTTTTTACTTTTTGGTGGATTTTGATTTTTTGACACCTAGGATATCAATAATAGCATATTAAAAAATTTTAGGCATAGAACCTCTTAAGGTACATGATGCTCATATGCTCATTAAGATGATCTCCATCTTCTGTAGTTAATTTATAAACTCCTGATGTATACTTAAAAATGATGACATATGGGCCCAACTAATTGGGCTCCAACTTTCCTTTCTTTTCTCTTTCAACATTTATATTTCATTGGTTTTCCTTAATAATAAGATATATAATTTCAGATTCCCTATATTTTATTTTTTTATTATAGCTAAGATGAAGGTGATTGTGTATACTTACAAATGGTTTAAAGCATTAAATCTTTTCTCATCTAGAAGGATGAGTTCACTAAGGCATGAAGTATGATATGTTATTCATTAATGATTTTTTATAAGGATATACACAAAGATGAAACCTCAACTTATATTGGTAGAATAGACTCACTTCCATATACAATAGAATAAGGGGTTACTCTCATGGGTGTACGGATGTTAGTACAATATGCCTAGAGGGTGGGATATAGTTGTGTATGCTAGTCATGACCAAATTCATTGACAACTCATTTAAGAATTCAAAAAATTATGTTAAGTTTGGAAAAAATATTTAATGTCCTTATTCTTGAATGATTTTCCATTAACATAAATAATAGTGGAAGGGATACCAAAGTGGCAAATAATGTAGTTTAAGATAAATTTAGAAATTTTATTTCTAGTTACATAAGGGGCATTGCCTCAACCCACTTGGAAAAGTAATCTATTGCTGTAATAATATCATTATGACCATTAGAAGAATTGGGATTCATTTCTCCATTGAGGTATAACCCCAATATAAAGAATGGCCAAGGTGTGGTAATAAGTTGTAGATCTTATGATGGGCTATGTATAATATCCCCATGTTTCTGATAAGGTATGAAATTCGTAACATAGGCACATGAATCATATTTCATGGTGGGATAGTAACAACCTACTCATAAAATATTATTTGTGAGGACCATGCCACTAGAATGTGCCCCACATATTCTATCATGGACTTCTTTAATTGCCAAAAATAATTCCTTAGAATTCAAAAAATGTAGAACAATTTTGTCATAGCTTATGTGGTATAAGGTGTTGCAAAAAATGGTGTAACGAAAGGTATTTTGGATAAAGGACTTGCATTAATTATGTGATAAGTTGGATGGAAAGGTGTTATTATGAAGATAGTTATATATTCTAGAGTATAAGGGATAAGTGGAACCAACCACATCGCAAACCATTTCTAAATTAAGCATATCATAAGTTGGTATCATTAGGTATTTAACCAAGAACTTGTTGTGTTTTGTGCTTAAATAAATTAGTGAACCAATGCTAGCTGAAGCATCTGCTACCCTATCCTTGATTCTTGACACTTGTTCAAATTGGATGAATTTAAAAGATAGTTTCAAATTATCCACCATATATTTTTAAGGGATCAACTTATCATCATGAGTTTGGAATTCATTGGTTATTTGATTAATTATAGTCTTAAAATCACCAAAAATAAGATGTTGGATTCCCCATTGGATTGCCATTTTGAGACCTGTTATAAGATCTTCATACTATATAATGTTATTTATGTAAGGTAACTTAATTCTAAAAGCCTTGGGAATGAAATACCCATCTAATGTGACTAATAGGATACCTATCCCTAATATATTATTGTTAAAGGAACCATTAAATAATAAATACCAAATTAGAGACCCATCCATGGAAATTATTGATTCATCCAAAAATTCCATAATAAGATGTGCTTTATCATTGAGAGGTGCTCTAGCCAATACATCTACTAATACATATCCTTTAATTTATTTTTTATTGATGTAATATAAATCAAACTCACTAATAATCATAACACACTTAACCATCCTTATGATTAGAGTTGTTCTAGATAAAATATATTTAAGAGGGTTTATCTTAGAAATGATCTTGGTTTGATTATTGAGCATGTAATTTCATAATAATTGAGAGGAAAAGAACAACTGATAGGCATGCCTTTTATATTTGAGAGTAGTTGAGTTCATAAGATATAAAATTCATACTTAATTAATACACTACTCTTTCTTTCTCACTATCATCATGATGTGTAAACAATGCCGCCAGTGCAAACTGAGTACATGAGATGTATAATAGAAAAGGTTTACCAATAACAGGTTGCATTAGTACTGATGGATTGGAAAGATATTGTTAAATATTATCAAATGATTTTCCATAAATCTCATTCTAAGTTAAATGAGTGTATTTATTTAACAAAAATGTGAAAGGGTGACAAATCTCTAAAAGCCATTATATAAAATGCTTGATTGCTTGAATTTTTCCTTGCAAACTTCTAAGTTATTTAATATTTTTTGGTGAGGGCATATCCATGATAGTTAAATATTTATAAGGATCAAATTATATTCCACATTATAAAATAATGAAACCTAACTTTCTTGACATCACACCAAACACACACTTCTTAGGGTTCAATCTCATTTTATACTTTCTCATGTGTTTAAAGATTTGGCGAAGCATTTGAGGGTGTTTTTCTCTAGATTTGGATTTTTCAATAATATTTTAAATATAGTCTTCCATAGTTTCATAAATCATATCATAGAAGATGATAGTAATTTCCCATTAATATACAACTCCAACTTTTTTCAAATCAAAAGGAATTACTTGGTAATAAAATGTCCCCATGGTGTTATGAATGTAGTTTTGCGTTGATCTTCAACAATAATTTTGATTTGATTATATCTTAAAAAACCATCCATTAAAAGTAACATCTCATAATTTTTAGTTGAATCTACTATCATGTTTATATTGGGTAATGTAAAATCATCTTTTGGACATGCCTTATTAATATCATAGAAATATATGCAAAATATAATCCCTTCTAGTTTCTTTGATATTAAAACTATGCTAGCTATCAAATCTAAATAGTCAAGAGGGCATATGAAACCAACTGCTAGTTGTTTATTCAGTTCCTCTTTCAATAGTAGTCTAATCTTAGGATGTATCTTACAGAGTTTTTATTTGATTGGATTGGCATTTATATGTACCACAAGGTGATGCACTACTAGTTCTAGATGAAGCATATTTACATAAGATCATGTAAATACATTAGAGAATTCATGAAGCAAAAGTGTAAGTATGTCCCTTTCTTCTTAAGTAAGATATATTTTAAGTTTGAGAATTTTGGGATCCTCTTCTATGCCAATGTTCACTAAAATAATTTATTCAACAAGGAGAGTCAATTTGTCTTTATAATTTGGGGGTGGTGAAGGAATATGGAAATATTCCTCTAAGTCTATATGATTTGATGTATAAGTTAAATTTATATTGTGATGTAGTTGTTGTTCCCCAAAGTATTTTAAATCATCTAACTGAATTGAAAACCCTTTCTTGTGATCACCTATTGGAATATGGTCCATTGTTCTCAAGAATTTGGAAATAGCATCATCATTATAAAAATGATCAAGAGGAGACATTGCATGTTATTCCCACTTTATGAGGGATGGATATGTTAAATCTAGTATAAGAATGACATTCTCATGGATATGTTAAATCTAGTATTTGAAGTGGCTAAGTATGGAACCCATTTTTTGTCTGAAGAATCACTTTCTAACTCACTAGAAGAGTCAATTTGAAAAAGTTCAAGATGAAATTTGAGCGGATTAATTCTTATGCCATGTTTAGCTTCATTTAATTTTATTGTTATAGGTTCAATGTATCCTTATTCATGGAGTCTGAGGCCTTTAACCTTATAATTCATTATGTTACACATGATGGATCTAGTAATGGGATATTTGTTATTGGTAAAGCAAGTAGCTAGTTTATCAAAATAAATACAAGAAGGTTTGGAATCTTTGATATGCTCATCTAAAAGGAAACCACCTTATAACAATAATATCTTTCCAAATTTATTAACCACTCTATTGTCCTTTTGATGGTAGGGCCTACCATAATTATGTGGATTTGTATGGATTGTACTTGTGTAGTTGAAATCTTAGATTATATATTAATTCATTACTTTATCAATGATGTTACAATGGGATGAGGCGAATGAAGATGCTTTAGAAGTAAGTGGTTGGTTTGAATAATACTTAATAGAAGGATGATTGGAAGCTTGTTATATAGATGGTTTATTGGAATCTTTTTCAAATGGTTGGTTGGATGCTTTGTTGATGGAAGCCTTTTCAATGGAAATGGAGATAATTGGTGTATTAATCCAACAACCAAGAGGAGGTGTTTGAAATAAATTTTCTATATGGATATAGTTTTCAAGTGAAATATAATCCTCAATGGGAGTAAATTTATCATCGATAACTGGTAAATAATTAGATTTTTTGTATTTACCTTTCAATAGCTTGTAATATTGGAAGGGTTGAGGATCACCTTGTATTGTAACTTTTATGCCTTTATGGGAAATTTTCAAACATTGGTGTAGGGTGGATAGGATGGCATTCATGGAATGTATCAATGGATATACAAGAAATAAGTTATGTGGCATATTAAGATCAAGTACATGAATGAGAGTTTATTTAATAATGGACCCCACCATTAAAGGAAGATAGATTATGACCATAGATTGTCTCTCATTGTTGTCATATGCCTTTATAGTAATAATAATTATTTCCAACACTGTTATTAGATATCTTAGGTGTTTTATAAGTTGTAGTATACATAGATTTAGTATTGAACCATTGTCTATAAAAATCCTTCACCTTGTGCCTAAATATGATAACCTCTCTATATAATGGGAGATTATGATCTAATCCTAAAGGAGAGACATCAAAATGATCAAAGAATACTTTATTTTTAGTTTAAAAAGAGCTTATTAATTAATGAAAGTTTGTAAGTTTGATGTCTTGAGGGATGCTTGACTCTTGGAGGACTTTGTAAAAGATATATTTATATACATGAGACATATTGAAAAGGTATAATATATAAAAATTTGTTGGTGTCTTCTCAAGGTGGTCGATAATGTTATACTTGCATTCAACATTGGAGGATGATGCACTTGGAATAATAAGATTTGCATGTATTATAGTGATGACATACTCTTGTGGTGGGAAAATAATGATATTAATGTGGTTGTTAATAAAATTAACATTATTAACTATAGAATCGAAAGGATGACTTGTCTGATTAACATTACTAGCTTCTGGTTGTTCTTATTTTTGATTTCCTTTTATTTTCTCATGATTAGGGAATGGATATTGGTATATCCCTAGTTTTTGGTTGTTATATGTTTTGGATGTTTAGTTTTTAATCACAATTCTCCTCTTTCAATTAGGTCTTAAACATAGTGTTTGAGGTGCATACACCTATTATCATAATGCCCTTTGATCTTATGGTATTCAAAATACTAGTCTTATTTATACTAGTCAAGTTTAGGGACATTCTCATCAAAGGGTTTGGTGTTAGGACAAGTGATCATGTTTGCGTGAGCCAAATTTGAAAAAAAAAAATTCATAAGTGTCACCCAATTGAGTGAATTTATGCTTAGGTCTTCCTTGTCTAGGCTATCCACTAGGAATAGTTATGTTATTGATAGGTTAAGTATAGGTTTGTGTTTGATTTGGAGGGTTTTGAATTTATTTTAAATTAGTCACACTATATTAAACAAGGTTATTGTTCTTTGCAAAGAATTTTGGTTTTTTCTTTAGTTTAGAGGAATTATTATTATCTGGTTTAAATATTTTGATCACACCTCTATTAATTAATGTTATCTCAACTTGAACTCCATTTTCAATGATTTCATCAAAGGATCTTGGGCAAAGGAGTAATAAATGATTCACCAAGTCTGAATTTAAATTGTTCATGAATATGTACACAAGTTTGATTTTGGTAAATTACCATGTGAAATAACTTGACATTACTCACCATATTTATAGGAAGGAACCAAAAGTTTCACCATTATGTTATTTGGTGTTGTGTAAATCCAAAGTGGACAACTATTTTTTTATGTTATAGAAGTGATGAATGTATTTCTTAGATAAGTCCTCAAAGGTAAATATATATCCTTTTGGAAGGCATGGGAATCATTCAAGGGTTTAACCCCTCAAACTTCATGGGAATAATCAAAACATGTAATCATTATTATAAGCAACATCCACACATGTGTGATAAAATCTAGTTAAGTGTTATTTAGGATCTCCTTTACCTTTGTATTTATTTAATTTTAGTAGTTCAAAGTATTTTGGAAAAGGTGTGGTCATTTTAAATAAATTTTAAATATATGAATATATTTACTTGAATTTGACCTATTTTTGCCTAGAGTAAGCACCATATTGTAAGCCTTGAACCCTATCTTTTATGTTTTATAAATCTTGTATAAAATATGGAGATAATTGGCTCATTTGACTTGTTGGATTATAGAAGTTGGGGGGTTGAAAATTTGTGTTAGTTTTATTTTTTGGAAATTGATTAGGTTATTGGTTTAAATTATTTAGTGGTTGGTTTATAAAGTTAACATTTTTTAGATTTAAAAAAGGATTAAAATTAGTGTTATAACCAATATTCATTTGGTTTGGATTAGCATTGAAACCAAGGTTTGTTTGATTTGGATAGTATTAGAACCAAAGCTTGTTTGATTTGCATTAGGGTTGAAACCAATGTTTGGATTATTTACAAAGTCTATGTTTGGATTTGGTTGACTTGGGTTTGTGTTAATGTCTGAGTTTGTTGGTGGAGGATTTGGATTGGTCTTGTAACCAAAGTTAGATTGTTTAAACAAGTTGGAATTAAATTGTTGTGGATGCATGTTAAAGTTTAGTCTAAATAGGTTAAAGCCTAGATTTAAATTAGAATTAGTTTGGTTTGGTTGAAGTGGATTTTGGTTTGTGTTGTATTAATTTTGGTTAAGACTATAGTTAGGATTTGTGTTTAAATTTTTGGGGTTAAGGTTTGTATTAATTTTGGGATTATTTGAATTGGTTGGGGTTTGGTTTGGTTTGAATATGAGCTAGTATTTGGGTTAGAGGTAAATGAAGGAATTGGATTTGGATTGGGTATAATTGATCCAATAGTATTGAGATGAGAAAATTGATTTGGTAAATCACTATTTAAATTAGGATTATTGATCACAAATGAAGTAATTCTTAAACTAATATTAGATGGTTGGATTGGCAATCTAGAATGAGTATTCAGCTTTGATTTTGTTTTTGATTGGTAATGATGGGTGTGCTTTGGAGAATTTGATTAGGGTTGATTTATGAGTTTGAATGAAGATTCAAACTTAGATTGATTGTACCATGACCTTAAAAACTTGGATGTACATTCAAATTCAGTGTAATCAAAATTGGATTGGTTAAACTTTAATTAGATTGGATGCCCATATTCAATTTTGGATTGACTTGTTGTATGATTGGTAAATTTGAATGAAAATTCAAATTTTGATTAGTTGGGTTGATGATTAATGAGTTTGAAGGCATGTTCAAACTTGGATTAGTTGGATAAATATATGAAGGTAAAATAGGATTCAAATTCACATCAACATTATCAAAAAGATTTATTGGTTGATGAGATTGAAAGTGTATAATCTCTTGGTTACCATGGGTTGTATGAATTTCCATGGAGAATCCATGATTTTTTTGGGATGATTCCTCACATGATATAGATTTATCTTTTCCTTAAGAGACTTTGGGATTAGGTTGTGAGGATGTTACAAGGGCATTGCTACCATATAAATAACATTGAGAGGTAAATTTATTAAGACTAGAGGGTGAATATTATTTAATTATAATCAAGTATTGTAAGTTCTACACATCAAATTCAGCTAGGAATTTTACTTCAAAACTAAAGGCTTGAAGCAAAAATTCATTCTTTTTTGACATGATATATTGATAAAAGGAGGGTGGAGGTTAGATAGTTGGGGCTACCCTCATCTTGGTAATCCCCTCCTTGTTTGATGATTTAATGTATTTCTACATGATGCTCTTAGATGGTGAATTGAAAGGGATCATTACTAAATGGATCAGCCCTTGAATCTGGGTTATTAAGTATGGTCATTTGATTAATGATTGGTGACATGATTAGGGATAAATAAAATGACTCAAATAAAATGAAAATTTTAAGCTAAGACACTAACTAAAATGACTAAAAAATTCTTATTTTAAACTAATTACTTTAAGTTTTTGGGAAAATTTGATTTAGGATGTTTTGACAGCTTTAAAACTCAAAATAAATTCATCTAAAAACAAGGATATTTCATCAGGTGGAAAACAAAAGGAAACAAAAAAAAGTCCTATTTTAAATAGTCATGCAATTGCACAAAAAGGTGAAAAACTAGGATAAAGGTTATGAATAATGTTTGGGCCTTTTGATGTCACTTACTCATCCATGATCATAGCCATGGCCTAATATTTCAAGGCACTAACCATGGAGGATCCTTTTATTTCCATGGATCACTAAGTCTAGTTTTAAGGGTTTGTGGAAGGTAACTTCTTAGTGCTAACCACTAATTGATGTACCAACATTGAATAACAAAAAAAAAAAAATCCTAGGATTAAGGTTTGAACAAACTTATCTATGGGGAGTCTTTGGATATACCTTTTAGTACATTGAGGCCCAATTCTATGAAAGAAATAGACACATTAGAATCACATTATTGGGTCTTGTCCCAAAGTTCCCAACATAGCCATAAGGGTTTTAGTGTGTTGAAAATCAATAATATCATATTTTGAGGCAACTATAAAAACCTTACATATTGGATCATGAAAACCCTTCATGTCATGATGTGATTAAAATACAAAACCATTTGGGCAATTAAAAGAATTGGATCTTGATTTATATACCCTATCGGTACACAGGTTTGGCCTACTATATGATGGTGAAATCCATGATTAATTAATCCCCTATAAAAAGAAATAAAAAGTTAGTGCTTGTTTATGATTTATAGGTATTGTCACCAACATGACACCAAATAAAGATCATACCTAAAAAAAATTTGGGTAACACAAAAGTTATGAAATATGTTTTTTATTACTAAGTATCATCACCAACATGATGCCAAGGGAAGAGCATACACAATTTCACAACACAAATAAAATATTGAAGAAAAATAATTAACTCTAGTAAACCAAATGTGAGTTAATTACTAGAAAATAAAAATGAAAAATGAAATTAAATGTTAGTAGAAAAAATAAAAAGAATTTGGTTTTTGATTTAGCCTTTTTACACAATTTATTTAACAATCATCCTACAAATAATTGGTTAAAGTGTTTGTTTGGGATTAGATTCAAAGCAATATGAAATAAAGTAAGAAAAATCTACAAAATAATACACAAACTAGCCTCTTTTACAAATTTTTAGCTACACAGTAAAGCAAAAAAGTAAAATTGTCATTGGTTAGACACAAAAAATAAACAAAACATAGGAAAACACACAAAAATGAATTCATAGTTTCAGAATAATTTTGAAAGTAAACTTATTGAATTTGTAAATATAATTACTTATTCATAGGTAAATATGATGATTTCATAGGTGGTAATAAGGATTTCATAGTTGATTATGATGATATCAACGTTTATGATGATAATTTCATAGTTTTAGTATAATTTTATAATTGACCTACATAAATCTGAAATAGAAAATGCATGGAAAAAAATAATATATACTAGACAATTTCATAGTTAAGGGATAATTTTGTGGCTGATTTTAATGATTTCTCAGTTTGTTTTAATGATTTTGTAGTTATGAATAGTGATTTCACTGATAGACTTGCCAAATTCATAGTTAATTTGAAATAGAGAGTTATAAAAAAATCAAAAACATAGACAAAAGAAAAAGACAAGCAAAAAGATGCTAGAAAGAATAAAATTAAGAAAAAGACTGTAGAAATAATTAAAAAAATTATTTCATAATTTTGGGTTACAATTTCATGTTTAATGTCTTTGAATTCACAATTATATAGTAGCCATGCATAGCCAAATGGAAAACACCAAAAAATGATGTTTAAGTTCATATAACACTTCTAAGACCAAGATTATATGCATATACAAAAGGAAAATAGTAAAAACCAATTAAAAAATGCTTTCTAAATGAAATTATGACGAATATGGGATGAAAAACATGAGGTAATGTCCTATTGGGTATTTCAAAATATATTGAATAAAATGTAGAAATATAAATTATACTAAGAAATCTTAATCTAAACTAAGCTAAAGATATAAACAAAAGAAACAACACAAACTTATACCTTAGTTACAAAAAGATTTTGCCATTATTATGTGTATTCGATTAGATCTATTTGAATTGTGGTTTCTCACTGTTCCAATACAAGGTAAAATGGGTAGCATTTTGGTGCAAAATGCTCTTTGATGTCTTTGATTTGCTTGTGAATTTTATAGAACTTTATTAGCATAATTCATAATGAAAGTGATGGATTTCATGCTTATTAAGGTGAAAGATTATTTGGATGTTTTAAATAATCCAAATAATGTACAATGGCTAATGAGTCCTCATCCATGACATTTCAAATGGTTGAGATAAACATGGAGATGGTTAATTGAACCATGAAGAATGGTTCAAACTACTTGAAAAATCAAGGGATGACTCAAAGGAAGTTGATGAAGTTATGGGATTAGTTGGGGTGAGTCAACATGTGAAGGAGATTAAGGTTGAATATGTTGGGTGAGGTGTAACATCTAGATTTAATAATTAAATTTGGATTAAAAGTGTGCACAATTGATTAAATTTGATTTATTCAATTATTTAATAAAAGGGAAATGTCATTAATTATATTTTAAATTTTAGGAAGAATAATTAATATGTTTTAGGTGAATTTTGACACTAAATGTAATTTAGGTGTCTATGGGATATGTAGGCAATACTCAACCATTCATTATGGAGTAGTTGGGGTTAACTCAACCCACATCTTCCATTTTATAGACCAAAACCTAGTTTCAAAAGTGAACCCAAGGTTTCAAAAATAAGGACATAGGTTTTTAGAATTGTGTGTACAACTAGCCCTTAAGATTTCATAAAGAGACAATTTAAAAGTAGGCTCAAAATCCTACATATAAAAAGATAATAAAAATACCTTCAAATGAATTGGTTAGGTTTCAGATGCTAATGTTTGTTGGTATTATTTATATACAATCAAAAATGCATCATGTCTATAAATCAATCCTAACTCAAAGAAGATAAATCATACTTACACTTTCAATTGGGGATGTTCCCAAAATCTGTCACTCATTTTTGGGGACAACATATCAACTATTTTGGTCCTGCAGGCCAAAATTCTCTCTTCTCTCCTCAAAAAATGTTATGAGTGCTCTAATTATTAAATTATTCAAGATTTTTAAGCTAAGGGACTCACAGGTTCAACAGGTTCAACAACTTTAGTAGGCAAGCTCTTACCAAGAAATAAGTTCCCAACACTTAGGCATTTCAAGTCTGGTTTAACGCCGAAGTTCAATCAAAGAATTATCAGTGAGCTTCAAAAAAAAGATTGAAATATTGAAACATTGAACCATTGAACCCCACCTCCATAGGTTCAAAGGTTTAACGGGTTCAAAGGTTCAATGACATTGGCAGAATTAAAGAGTTAAGCGCTTTGGCAAGTTCAAAGTTCAACTGCTTCAGAAAGTTCAATGACTTCAAAAGACTTAAAGAAAAGAAGACTTCAAAGAACAAAATATTGAACCATTAAACCTTGAACCAAAAGAATTCAAATTTAAAAGGTTCAACAAGTTTAATAAAGTTCAAGAGACTTAGAAGAACAAAGGATTTGAATAGCTAAGAAAGAAAGGTTAAACCGATTGAACCTTGAACCAAAATGGTTCAAAGTTCAAAGGTTCAATGAGTTCAATAGAAATGAAAAGGATCAAAAAACTTCAAAGGACCAAAGGATTATGAGAAAGAGAATGAACCATTGAACTTTGAACCAAAATGGTTCAAAGTTCAAAGCTTCAAGGAAGCTTCGAGCGAAGGAAGGAAGCGAAAGATTCTAGAGACAAGTTTGAAGAGATGGTTCAATCGAAGTGATTGAACCAAGGAAGTGATTGAACTAAGGAAGCAATTGAACCAAGGAAGCAATTAAACCAAATAAGTGACTAAACCAAAGAAGTGATTGAACCAAAGAAGAGATTGAACTAAGGAGCTGATAGGACTGCCCGAACCATTAAACCATTGAACCGATGCACCTCAACGGTTTAAAGGTTTAAGGTTCAAAGTAGTTTAGATGACTAAGTGACCAATGAAGTCCTCGTGGAAATCAAATTTAGGGTAATGAAATGCCTATTTATTTTCAAATATGGCATGGAACCTGAAGACAAAACTCAGTGAACAACTAAAGAAAGAGCCAAAAGGGCCTACTGAAGGTAAGAAGATGGATTGAGAGCTCAAATTTCAATAAGAAAGAGGGAAATCTATAGGAGATACTAAAATATCTATAGGGGAGTTATTCTAGTAGGTGAAATAGTCCACCAAGTAGATATTTGAGTGCATAAACATTTAAAGGCACAGCCTATTTTTCTCCTTTTGAATAAAAGTGAGTGGATAGTCGTGCACATATCTGGAAATAGACCAGATGACCCATGCTTAGGAGAAGACATTCAAGATGATTATGTACACCAAAGTCAAGGCCAATGACCTGTTCCAACATGGCCCCTTCATAGAACTAAAAATATATTCAAGGCATTGAATGCAGCATGGGCCATTCCATGAAACAAAGTGCCCAAGTCTTTCTTGGAGTGCTATATATTGTAATCTCTTATTTTGTGCAAAGGAGATCTCTCTATTATAGAAGCAAAACTCTGCCCAAATTGAAAGCCATTTCTTGAGACTTTGAGCTCAGATTGTTAATCATATTTCTTTATTTAAATAAGAAAACAAGTGACCTTTTAGACTTTGTGCTAGTATAGCTTGTGTTATTTAGGAAATTGTTCTTATGTATATTTCATAGAGGCATTCTTGTCCATTTAATTTAACAAGCAGAACTAGTGGAACTAATCAAGAAGGTGTCCTGAAGCTGACTATGGAGAGACTTTGTATTGCCACAATTGTCTTTAGCATGTTTGTTTTTATGTTTCTATGTAAAGGATCTTGGGACAACTTTGTGCCCCCATTGTCCTTCGTATAATTCACTCTTTGGAAGTTGAGGTGGAGATTTTGTGCTACACTTCATCTTGTTGTGTTTCTATGCCCTGTTACATTTACTTATCACTACTAGAAAGAATTATTGCTATTTGCTGTAGACCACTTCTGAAAGAAGAGAAGTGCCTTTTGTCATTTCACCAAGATTTCTCCTTTGTTTGTGAACAAAATCTCTAAAAAAAGAGAGATGGATGGTGTTGTCCTACCCCTGAGTGTTATTTTTAACTTATTAATAGTATATATATATATATATATATATATAGTATATAGTACCTTATAGTTATAGGGAACCTCCCCTTGATGAGAGGAGAGATTTGTCCCCTTTTGATGTGGTAAACTTGCACATTTGGCTGATCAATCTCTTTATGCTATGGTTGAAACAACCTATTTTGCCCATCAATTAGCTGATGATAAAATATTCACCCAATAGTTTTTGGTGACTCCGCTGGGGAACATTTTATGCAGTTTGAAGCCTCAAGCTTCAAATTGAAGTAGTCTCTATCATTATCTATTTCAATTTTACACTCTGGTGGATCCACGGTATACAAGAGTCTAGAGATCTAAAGGTATTTTTGACCTTGTATTTGAGTTGGTACAACAAAGTGATTTTGACATGTTTCCTTCTCCATCTCACCTTCAGTGAACCAAGATTTTTACTTCTATAAAATTTAAGTCTCCATTACTAGGCAAAGCATCCATTTCTACTATTAATAGAGCTTTTTCAATACATACCCCTCAAACATTTTTTATCCCTCCCTTCAATAGTCAAATCATGGCATTTCAAGGCCCTTAGGGTAACTATTTTGGCCCACTGAATTTAACTCCACCTTTACATGAACTTTCTCACAGTTCCAAGAAGAATTTCCCCAAGTTCTATGGTGATGGGAGAGTTCATCCTGATAAACATATTGCAGCCTTCAGCATAACCTGTGGCATGATAGGTGTGGAGTATGAGGATGTAGCAATCAGGCTATTTGTGGAAATATTGCAAGGTGCTACTATAGACTAGTTTTATCATCTACAAACACAAACTATGACTGATTAGAACACCCTCAAAGCCAAATTCAAAGCCAGGTTCAAGCCTATGGAAGATGCACATGCCCTACTAGCCTAGACTCATGAACCTATGAGGGACTTCATAGCTAAGTTTGACAAGCTGAGGAATAAGATTCTTACCATTACTCAGCGAACAACTAAGAATCTCAAATGATTCTTCATCAAATCTCAGCTTCCTGAAGTGAGTTTTTTGTTGAGACATTCTAGTCACATAGACCTTGCTACAGCATGGGATTTGGCTACTAAGGTGGAAGATGATCTCATCTTGGTGGGGAAGATAAGGAGAGATCTTAACAGAGGTAAATATTATTTATCTTTTGAATATCCATCTACAGGAACCACTAATTCTATGGTGTAAAAGCTAGAAAATGAGTTGTTATCTCTTAGAAATCAAATGGTACAATGAGTGTCTTCTCCTCCATATTGAGATATACCAAGGAGGACTTTTCCAAATCAATCATACCAAGGCAATGCTGCCAAGAATCAAGGGTAGCTAAATCATCTTCTTCCCCCATAGGGGAAACTTGCCATTGAAGCACCTCCAACTAATTCAACAGTCAGATATCTTGAAATAGAATCTAGTTTCTCTCTCCAGCCTAAATTAAACCAAGAATATGATGCTAATCTCTTCATACAAGGAGAAGAAGAATTAGCTGATGAATCCAACATCAATTTCTTGAATTACCAGGATGAACCCAGAAGTAAAAGTGAAGCATTTGATGGGTCATACGTTGTATTCACCCAGTCCCAGAACCAATTAGCCTAGCAAGCTGATAAGAAAAAAATAGAGGAGAGACCTCAAATAGTAATTTCAATTTCTAAGCAGGGAACCATTTAACCTTTTCAATCAAAGGACCCGATGATCCCTAAAAAATTAAGTACCTCAAGTATGCCTTCACCTTCAACTTCAACTTTATAGATCATTACCCCCTTCGTAAAAACTAGAAGGATGAAATACCTTCCCCTATTCCTAATTTGTTTCAAACCTTTGATATAATTGACCATGTCAAGAAAACCAAAATTCAAATGTCTAAATTTGAATTTTTGCAATCCAACCCTGAGCAGTTGGATAAGTTTGTTCAATGTGTAAAGAATAAAACTATCCCTATAGGACTAGTTATTCCAAAGGTGACTCCCACATCCACCCAAAATAACCTTTTCATTACTCCTCTTACTACTCTTGAGAAGACATAACCATTTTATGTCTGTTGATAAACGGTCACCAGCTGAACAATTGCATCATAGAGTCAAGTGCATCTGACAATGTCATGCCTACCAAAGTGGCAGAATCTCTTGGTCTCACACTGACCAAGACATTTGGGAGATGCTTCTCCATGGAGAACAAATAAGTGCCACTATTGGGACAAATCAAAGATGACCAATTTGCATTTGCGACATTCCTAAATAAGAGAATTAAGATGACAGTCCTGGTGGCTGACGTCCCATCCTCATACAACATTCTCATTAGGAAAAATTTATGCAAGGATGTTGGTGGCGAGTTAAGTATGGACCTATCTGAAGTGAGGATCTTGGTCAAAGGCATCATGTAGAGATTGATCCTTGAGAAGGAGGCAAAATATGTTGTCACTCAAACATCAGCCCCTGAAGCTTAAATTTTGTTTGAGTCTTCAGGCATGGGTAATTACTTCTTGACTATAAAGGATGTTCTTGTCCTAACTGATGAAAATTTTGAAGATGATAATCTAAAAATTGGTTTAGACAACATAGCAAAAGACTTAATAAAGCACAGTGCAAGCCTAGAGGAATCCTCCCCTCCAAATGAAGAAAAATCTATGGAAAGGTCAGTTTCTGATAATGTGTAGATTCTAGAATTTGATGGCAGCTATTATTTTATCAGTTTAAGAGCTAGGATTGTGTTGATATCTCCTCAAGGAGATATTTCCCCCTTTTATTATAAATTATAGTTCAACAATACCAACAATACTACTGAATATGAATCATTGTTACTCAGATTAAAGATCGCTCAAGACAGGGGCATCAAACTCCTTCACACTAAAGGAGATGTTGAGCTAGTGGTTTTCCAGGTTAGGAACCTATACCAACCAAAAATGAGAGATTGAGCCATTACCACAATCTAGTTTGGGATCAAATTGAAAACTTTGATGCTTTTAGTATCTATGTATTACCTAGGGAATTTAATGATCGAGCTGATGCATTATCTATTTCTACAACTTTTTTGGTTTCTCACCTAGATTTTAAGGGAGACAAGTACATCATTGAAATGGTATTTCAACCAAGTGTTCCTAATAATTCCAATCATTGGCAAGTGTTCAAGTATGACAACCAAATTATCACCTTTTTGGAATAAAAAGATAGCTTTAAATAGCTTCACTTCGAAGGTAGTGAGCCTCAAAAACTTGAATCAGACCCTGAAATAGGTTCAGATGCAGGTGAAGAATTTCTACAGCTAAAAGGGAATGAAATTTCCAAAGGATTGGTTTCCCTTGAGAAGATGTTTAACAAGCATGATAGGTTCGTCAAACAACAACAAATGGATTCAAGCTCCTTCCAGGAGTTTGATCAAATAAATTTGGGTACTAAGGAAAATCCCAAAATGGTAAACATTGGGAAGTGCTGCACTCAGAATGAGAAACTCAAATTTACTGACCTACTTCACCATTACATGGATGTTTTGGCATACTCCTATGATGATCTGAAATTGCTCAGGCTTGAAGAAATTTGACATGAAATTTCTCTCAAGAGTGATTTGGTGCCTTACAAGTTAAAATCTTGATAGTATAATACAAAGATATCAGGTACTATTCTATCTAAAATATAGAAAATGTTGAATGTTAGAATAATTTTCCCAATCCATTATTCCACATGGATTGCAAACATTATTTTTGTAAGAAAAAAGAATGGCAAAATTTGCATCTGCATGGATTTTAGGAATTTGAATCAATCCTTCCTAAAGGATAATTACCCTTTGCTCATCATGGACCAAGTTCTTCATATGGTGATTGGTTCAGAGATGTTATCAATTCTAGATGGTTTCTTAGGGTACAATCAAGTGGAAGTTGGCAAAGTAGACCAACATAAGACTATCTTCACCACACCTTGGGGCACCTTTACATATTGAAGAATGCCATTTGGCTTGATAAATGCTGGTGTCACTTTTTAGAGAGTAATGGACCTTAATTTTAAATATAAAATGGGTAAGTTCATTATAGTGTACCTTAATGATTTAACAATCTTTTCCAAGCATCATCCTGATCATGTGCGCCATTTGTAACAAGTGTTGGAACAATGTCGCTAGAATGACATTTCTCTAAATCCAAAGAAGTCTATTTTTGGGCTAACAGAAGGGAAACTTCTTAGACACATTATATCCTAAGAGGGCATAAAGATTGACTCAGAAAGAGTCAAATCCATCCAGGAGCTTACTATGCCCACAAGAAAGACTGCAGTTCACTCTTTCTTTGGAAAAGTGAATTTTTTATGAAGGTTCATTCCTAAGTTCGTTGATAAGACTCGCCACATTATGAACATGATGAAGGGAAAGACCACTTTTAGCTAGACTAAAGAAGGAAAATTGGCATTTTGAGACATCAAGATAGCTATCACCCATGCCCCAATTCTAGTTTGTACATATTATGCCAAAGATTTCACAATGTATAGTTATGCTTTTGAACACACACTTTCAGCAATTCTGGTTCAACAAAACAAAGAAGGTATGGAATCTCCCATATCTTTCATGAGCTATCCTATCAAAGATCTTGAAATAAAATATTCAAATCTAGAGAAGCATGCTTATGTAGTGGTAAAGGCAATAAAGCACTTCTATTTTTACATCCTAAATACACACATTATTGCCCTGGTTCTTGATACCATAGTCAAATCCATATTAACTTAGCAGGAGTTTGGAACCAAAAAGGGTAATTAGGTTGCTAAAATCCAAGAGTTTGATCTTGTTATCAAACTAATGAAGCTTTTATGGGGAAGGGGTCTCTGCCAATTGATTGCTAATAACAGACCAAAAGAAACAGGGCATGAAGAAGCAAAAATTGAAGACACGCCAACAGTTCTCTTTGTCTCCACCATGAATGAGTGGTATTTCAGTATTGATCATTTCCTTACTTATGGTGAGTGTCTTTCTCAATTTTATCATAAATAAAATAGGACTATTAAGTTAAAAGTTGCCAATTTTATCCTATAGGACAATGGCATGTATAAGAGGAACCTCGATGGAGTGTTCTTTTGCTGCGTGGATAAAGAGCAGTAGAACCAAATTTTAGAGTCCTTCCATAATTTAGCCTATGGAGGACATTTTTATACACCTGTAACTATCCATAATATTTTGTGAGCCATATATTATTAGCCTACCCTATTTCAAGATACATACAAATGGGTGTGTAAATGTGAACTGTGTCAATAGTTCATTGGAAGATCCAAATTGGCTGCATTACCTCTCAAGCTAGTAGTAATAGAAGAGCCATTTCAGTAATGGGGAATCAATTTCATTGGTGCTATAAACCCATCTTCAAGTGCTAGACATGATTATGTCCTCACGGGCATAGATTACTTCACTAAATGGGTGGAAGCTATTCCATCTAAGCATGCTACTTCAGAAGTAGTATGCAATTTCCTCAAAGAAAACATTATTTCCAGGTTTGGGGCCCCAACCAAGATTGTGATAGACAATGCAGCATATTTATCTTCTCATGATATCACTCAATTCTATTTTTATTATGGGATTACCCTCTCTGACTCTTTTGATTATTTTACATAAGGGAATGGCCAAGCAGAATCGAGCAACAAAAACCTAGTGACCATCATCAAGAAGCTGGTTGATGACAATAAAAGAACCTGGCATAAAACATTGTTTGATGCTTTATGGGTAGATAGAATTATGCCCAAAAGGGTGATAAGGATGTCACCATTCAAACTTTTATATGGTGTCAATGAAAAGATACCAATCACCCTAGAATTGCCAGCACTAAAATTGGCAAAGGCAATCGAAGATTAGACATATGAAAACTCCATCGACAAGAGGATCATGTGCTTGACTGAACTTGATGAGCAGTGAACTATGGTTGTAGACTGAATCACTATGCATCAAATTTTGGTGAAGAATCTCTTCAACCAAAAAGTAAAAACCCATGATTTCTAGATTAGAGATCAAGTTTTGTTATGGGACAAGAGAAGAGAACCAAAGGGAATGCATGGGAATTTGATTCCCTATGGAGAGGCTCGTTTGCTATTTATTAGCTCAATGGTGAATATAGTTTCTTGTTGAAGTATCAAGATGGCATGGCATTTTCTCTACCTTACAATGGGAGGCATCTGAAGCACTTCAAATCTTGAAGTATCATATCAGATTACGTTGTACATATGTATATTTGTATAGTCTTTAGTTCTATTTTGTGCATTTCATTTTCATTTATTTTGGCACCTTTATTTTTTGGGTAGCATGAATATGTAACCCAGTGGTGTACTTAAAGGCACTAGATATTCTAGATTCTACTCCCTTTGATTGTTTTTATAATCGATGGAAGTTCCCCAACTGCAGCCAGCTATTGTTCTTAAAATCTGTCACTCATTTTTGGGGACAACATATCAGCTATTTTGGTCCTACAGGCCAAAATTATCTCTTTCATCCTCAAAAAATGTTTTGAGTGCTCCAATTCTTCAATTATTCAAGATTTTTCAACTAAGGGACTTGTAGGTTCAACAACTTCAGTAGGTGAGCTCTCACCAAGAAACAAGTTCCCAATACTTAGGCATTTCAAGGCTGGTTCAACGCCGAAGTTCAATCAAAGACTTATCGGTGGGCTTCAAACAAAATATTGAACCATTAAAACATTGAACCATTGAACCCAACCTCCATAAGTTCAAAGGTTCAATAGGTTCAAATGTTTAATGATATCGGTAGACTTAAAGAGTTAAGCGCTTTGGCAAGTTAAAAGTTCAACCGCTTCAAAAAGTTTAATGACTTCAAAAGACTTAAAGAAAAGAAGACTTCAAAGAAAAAAAGATTGAACCATTAAATCATTGAACCTTGAACCAAAAGATTTCAAAGTTCAAAGGTTTAACAAGTTTAATAAATTTTGAGAGACTTAGAAGAACAAAGGATTCAAAGAGCTAAGAAAGAAAGGTTGAACCGATTGAACCTTGAACCAAAATGGTTCAAAGTTTAAAGGTTCAATGAGTTCAAAAAAAAAGAAAAGGATCCAGAAACTTTGAAGAACCAAAGGATTATAAGAAAGAGAATGAACTGTTGAACTTTGAACCAAAATAGTTTAAAGTTCAAAGGTTCAATGAAGCTTCGAGCAAAGGAAGGAAGCAGAATATTCTAGAGACAAGTTCAAAGAGATGGTTTAACCAAAGTGATTAAACCAAGGAAGTGATTGAACCAAGGAAGTGATTGAACCAAATAAGTAATTGAACCAAAGAAGCGATTGAACCAAAGAAGTGATTAAACCAAGGAGTTGATAGGACCACTTGAACCATTGAACTATTGAACTGATGCACCTCAAAGGTTCAAATTAGTTTAGACAACTAAGTGACCAATGACATCACCATGGAAATCAAATTTAGGGTAATGAAATGCCCATTTATTTTCAAATATGGCATGAAACCTAAAGACAAAACTCAATGAACAGTTGAAGAAAGAGCTGAAAGGGCCTGCTGAAGGTAAGAAGATGGCCTAAGAGGTCAAATTGCAATAGGAAAGAGGGAAAGCTATAAGAGATACTAAAATATCTATAGGGGAGTTATTCTATTAGGTGGAACAGTACACCAAGTAGACATCTGAGAGTGCAAACATTTAAAGGTGCAACCTACTTTTCTCCCTTTGAATAAAAGTGAGTGGAAAACTGTGTACATATCTAAAAACATACTAGATGACCCATGCTTAGGAGAAGACATTCAAGATGATTATGTGCACCAAAGTCAAGGCCATTGACCTATTCTAGCATGGCCCCTTCATATAACTAAAAATGCATTGAAGGCATTGAATGCAACATGGACCATTCCATGAAACAAAGTGCCCAAGTCTTTCTTGGAGCACTATATATTGTAATCTCTTATTTTGTGCAAAGGAGATCTCTATGTTATAAAAGCAAAATTCTACCCAAATTGAAAGGCATTTCCTAAGACTTTGAGCTCAGACTGTTAATCATATTTCTTTATTTGAATGAGAAAACAAGTGACCTTTTAGACTTTGTGTTAGAATAGTTGTGTTATTTAGGAAATTGTTCTTATGTCTATTTCCTAGAAGCATTCTTGTCCATTTAATTTAACAAGCATAACTAGTTGAAGTAATCAGGAAGGTGTCTTGAAGCTGACTATGGAGACACTTTGTGCTACCACAATTGTCTTTAGCATGTTTGTTTTTCTATTTTTGTGTAAAGGATCTTGGGATGACTTTACACCCCCATTATCCTTCATATACTTCACTCTTTGGCAGTTGAGGTGGAGACTTTGTGTTACACTTTATCCTACTATGTTTTTGTGCCATGTTACATAAACTTATCACTACCAGAAAGAATTCCTATTGTTTGCTACAGATTACTTCTGAAAGAAGAGAAGTGACTTCTATCATTTCACTAGGATTTTTCCTTTGTCTGTGAACATCTCTAAAAAGAGAGAGATGGATGGTGTTGTCCTACCCTTGAGTGTTATTTTCAGCTTATATATATATATATATATATATATGGAACCTCCCCTTGATGAGAGGAGAGATTTGTCTCTTTTTGATGTGGTAAACCTACACATTTGGCTAATCAATCTCCTTATGCTGTGGTTGAAACAACCTATTTTTCCCATCAGTTAGCTGGTGACAAAATATTCACCCAACAGGGGATACATTAGATAATTGTATATATATATATGGAACCTCCCCTTGATGAGAGGAGAGATTTGTCTCTTTTTGATGTGGTAAACCTACACATTTGGCTAATCAATCTCCTTATGCTGTGGTTGAAACAACCTATTTTTCCCATCAGTTAGCTGGTGACAAAATATTCACCCAACAGGGGATACATTAGATAATTGGGAACATGACCAGTATGTGGATCTGTTAGACCCAACTAGGGGATATCTTATCACAACAAAAATACTAGGGAGGGTTCTAAAGCATCTATTCAAGCATAATAATGAAATAACCCTAACTAAGCCCTATATTTTCATATTCACAAAAATAGTAACAATTAAATCAAATAAATCTAATATAGTGCTCACCAAATCTTGTGGCACAAAGTGGGGGTAATAAAAAACAAAAGTAAACATGCATAAGAGACATATAATCACATCAATGTATATAGAATATTAATGCATAGAAGATAATTATAAATGCATATCTATCTACTCTTATAAAGGAGGAACAAACTTATGAATAATTACCTTTGAATATGAACCCACTAAGCCTCAATCTCTCGCTTGGCCAAGGTGTTTCACAAGAAAAAGTTTTGGTATGTAAGGATGACAAAGATATATCAACTCTAGGATACACAACCTATTAATTCATCCAAATAACCTATTAATTCATCCAAATAACTTCTCCATAAGATAAGATATATATCTCTAAAGAAATTATGAAACCCTAAGCTTGATCCTCAATTATAATGGTGGATAAGTAGATGTGCAATAGCTCCTACTTCATTCCTTATTTAAATAATAGTGAAATGATCTTATATATATAGGAAAATTTAATCTTAATCCCTTTTGAAAGTTTTGGTTGATAGGGTTGACCCAATCATCCTAGTATAATTATGAACATAAATTTATTAGGTCACAGGTTAGGTCAGCCAAGAGCCAACCTAGACCCTAAATGAATTTCACTTATAAGAGTACAGGGTCGACCCAGTCAACCTAGTATTATAAACTATCAAATAGGGTATTAGGTTAGGAAAAGGGGGATGAAATGTGGGAAATAATTGGAGGAGTGTGATAGAGAGAATAACAAGCTTAGGGATATGGTTTTTAGGAGATATGTGTGTAGATAACAAGTGTTAGAAGGGAAAACAATCCTACAAATAATCAATGGTCTACCCATCCCTTTTTTGATGCACCCCTTAAGGCATGAACTCATAGAGATTGAGACTCAATGGGTTCCTACAAGATAAAGAACATCAATAATTGATAAAATTTGAAAAATATTATGTGTATACATATGCCCCACTCAAAGCTCATCATGTGTCATGTGAGTGAAACACATGATGGTGCTTTGGGAATAAAACATGATGACACATAACATTGATGCTAAGTAAAATGTAGTAAGGAGAAATTAAGATAAATGAAAAAATAGAATTTAAAAACACATACCTTTACTTACCTACTGTTATAGATAAATAAGGAGATTGTGAGAGATGTGAAGGCATCCAATGTGAGGAACATTAGGTGAACCTGTAGAGATTAGTGCAAAAAAGAGTGATAAATTGAAATTTTTGGAATATAGGATTATATTAGTGGAAAATATTATCTTCGATGTTAATATTATGGAAATTTTTATGGTTTGAAAAATGAGTGAGTAAAAACAAAGATATGATCAAAACAAGGAATCTGATGGTAAATATTTGAAAGGTAAAAATTGTGAATAATAAGTTTAAATAAGATGAAAAGAAAGTTTTTTATACTATTTGACTTATTTGGAGAGAAAAATAGAGCTCTAATAGACCTAACAAAAGTAAAAAGAGGAAATATGGTGAGGAGATGACAATTGAGATAAGGAGGATGCCTAACAGCCACAACACAAGTAGGTAACTAAGAATTTCAAACTTGTTTTGAGTATTTTATTAAAAATTAAGTGTTTGATACATTTTTTAATTTAGACCAATTCTAGAAACCAAAATGAACCCCAATAAGTTTCTAAGGTTACTAGAGGCTAAATATGGAAATGGGTTAAAATGAATTAGAGTAATAAATGCCAAAGGCATTTATTATAATCAGGGCAAAGAGTCAACACTCTGAACTAACTAGGTCGACCCACTCAACTTAATAGGTTGAAAATTGTGATTTGAATATTGTTGACTTGGTAGGTATATGTCAACTTAGTTGATTTGGGTAAAGTGGTGACTTAATAGCCCTATTTTGACTTAGTTGATTAATCCATTCTACTGACTTAGTACTAAAGGGAAAATGAAAGTGTTGACATAGTTTATTAAGTCCACATGGTTAACCCAATATTATTTGGTTAACTTAGTATGTGACTAAGTCTGGTATATTACTAAAATGTAAGAATGTGGCTGAAATAGTACATATAAGGCCCAAGTTTATTGAATAAGTACTAAATGTATAAGTAGGCTAAGAATAGGTGAAATTAGTTGAAAATGAATAGATTAAGGCAAATTAAGATTTGTTTTTGTTAAAATTTAAAAAGAATGTATTTGATTATAAGTGACATGGAGGTCTAATACATATTTTATTATTTGATGGTTGTAGAGCCACCATAGATTCTATCAATTAGTGGATACTTATTGGCTACTAGACCTATTAGAGTGATTGATAGTGGAAGATTGAGCTAGGTTAGTCATAGTAGGCCTAGGAGGTATCATGGATGTGTCGAGTGCCATCAAGTATAGATTTAGTAGTCATGTTCCTAGGAGCCTGAGAGAAATTGAATAATAAATTTAGGTGGGTGGTGGATGGGGATACCATTGAGGTGGGTATCACACTAGAGGATTTCCATGCCATAATTGGATTTTTGATAGGAGGGACACTAGTGATCACATGGATACTAGATGGGCAAGAGGAGAGATGAGCATTAGCCCAATGGGAGACATGCTCAGATAGGATATATCCATGGCTAAGGGTGAGCCTATTTTACATGTATATAGATTAGATTTTGAATATACTAAAGGAGGTTATAGGACTTATGACAACATAGGTACTATGTCACAAGTTAGATGGAAAGGTATCATTATATGCAATAGCCTTGTGCTAGTCCATTTCAGATCAAGTGGTACTTTATGACCTGGGTTTTCTCATCTGGGTTCAACTCATGTATGATATGAATGGGATGTTTTCTATATGTCAGAAGACCATGAGACTAGTGATATTACCAAGTGCCTAGATATATGAGAGGTTCTTAATGTACTGACTAGCTAGATTACCCCATGTGGTTGATGATCAGTTGCCTCAAATGTAGAGATGGAAATAAGATCAGGAGGCATGGGCCATACCCCATGTGCTAGTTTTATATGTATTAATTAAAGTAGATATTATGTGGAAGGTGTATGGGCACATTTTAATAGTTTGGCCACATTGGAGGATAGTGGCACTAGAGTTAGTATGAGCATAAACTATAGGCCACTACACCTAATGGGTAAAACCATATCCAGTGGTATACATACTGATATAGTTTGGACTCCCTCACCTAGTGGATATGATAGTGGTGACCACATTTTTTGCTAGATATGTAAGAGAGATAAGGGGGAGAGGATTAGTGGGACCACCAATTAGGAGACTAGAGATCAGAGCATAGTGGGACAGACCATGGATATGTTGAGCATGATGACTAGTAGCTAGAGAGAAGATGGATGTGGATGTATGAATAATGCAAGTAATAAAAATATTAATATAGTAGGAGGAGTGTCAAACACCTCAATTACACCACCAATGGAGACATCGATGGTGAGAGAGAGCACATAGGGTG
Organism: Torreya grandis; assembly: GCA_037957365.1. Classification (NCBI taxonomy): domain Eukaryota; kingdom Viridiplantae; phylum Streptophyta; class Pinopsida; order Cupressales; family Taxaceae; genus Torreya; species Torreya grandis. The sequence goes on from JARHVA010004266.1 coordinate 1,277,295, forward strand.
GTCCTTCATGATGACCTATCAGTCAGCCTAGGATAGAGTTGGTCTATAAAGGCATCACTAAAGTGAGGCTTGAGGTGAGCATGGGTGGTGACCCTAGGGTTTTAATTGGTTGGGATGTATCCTATGGATGAGGTACTTAGGGTATGAGATTATGGAAAGACTATGTTTGATGGTCATGTAGATGGGGAGATGGTGATAGGTGACATTCAGATAGGTAATAAATAGTTAAAATTTGCTTAAGTTTTTTGAGATAGATAATAGATAGATATATTTATAGATATATCTATGATCTAATACATATTTGGTTTAAATTTTTTAGATCATATAGAGGATAAGGAAACCATATGGGGCTCCCTAGTGAGGGGATCACTCCATGAGATCCTAGAAGGGGCAATAACACCATACGACCCTACTACATTGGATGATCATGTGGTACTATTTTCCATAGCTTTAGTGAGATAGTTAAGATTAGTAGGAGAGGCCATGAGGAGATTACAGGCATGTAGAGATGAGTGATATCCATTGGTAGGGGTGGGAGTGGGAGAGGCATACACATGGTAAGCCTTGGCTCAGGAGTGAGCCATGCATATGGTTACCATGAGTCATATAGCATAGGTACAAGCCCAAGTGGCTAACCTATAGGGATAGGTGATAGGTTTGAGATCTTGGACAACCTCTTTACAACATACTATTCAGAGGGGGCTATCTGAGGCATCTATAGGTAGCATGGTGAGGCCATGAGATAGACAAGATAGAGCCTAACCTTAGAGTTGGTGTGATGTATTTTTGTACTTTGTATCAAAAAGACATGATATATATATATATATATATATATATATATATATATATATATATATATATATATATATATATATATATATATATATATGTAATTTTGACATTTGAATGTTAATCTTATGTGTTTGTATTGTGGTTATGATTGTGGATGCATGGATATATTTATTTCTAGCACATGTATTTAGCTTTTGTTTTATATTCTATAGAAAATATATGTGTTGTGGTTAATATTTTAGCATTATGTAGGACACATGCATGGTTAAAAAGAAATAGGAAAAAAGACTTAGCTAAGTATAATCAATCAAAAATAAATATAATACACACTATTTCACATTGGGAAATGTGTAATAACAAGGAATGACTAAGTATAAGAAACTAAATAGTGGTAAACAAGAGGGAATTTTTTTAATTTTTAAACCATGAAAAATATTTGACACCAAATTAAAACAAGTAAAATCACACTAAATCATATTGGGAATTATAAAAATAATGTAATAAAGTGGAAATCATGTAAAATAATAAATGGTATAAAATCAAATCAATTAATTCAATCAATCATACTAAATCATGGAAAAATTGGTCTTAAATTTATCACACTAATTCAAGTTGGGAAGTATGAAAAACTCAAGGAAAATGGTTATATTCTTACATGCAACCAAAAAATAAGAAAATAAAAGTGAAAGAGTAATGAAGTAAGCATAAAACATACTAAATCAAGATGGGAAGCATATCCATGATGTGTAACTTCATAATCAATCACATCTTATCTCATATTTGACACATAATTTTGTTGTGACTTGAATTATTGGAAAATTTTGTGAGGAAGGTCAGGTCTTATTTGTGTTTTTACACTACCACTCACAAAGGGAACACCAATGAGGTGGAATTAATGTGAAAATATGGTAAAAGGGGATATTTATAATGGTAATGTGAAAATTTTGGTAATTTTTTAGGAAGGCTAGGTCCTATCCATGATCTTACAATGCAACTCACAAATGGAATCCCTAGGGGAGTGATCAATGAAAAAAATAATATTTCTCAAGGGGAAATATGAGGATTGTAGGCAGTGAAAAAGGGAATGTAAGAATCATTATTTAGGAATCTTATGAGAAGACCTTAGAAGACATGAGGTATGTTAAGGACATGAGAAGACACTAAGTGACTAGTGACCATCAATATATAGAGGATACATGTTCGCTGTAGACACAAAGCTATGTAGGAAAATAAGTGTGTTACTAAGATCAACTCATGAAGGTAGTTTTAAAAAAGAAAATTAAAATGGACCTACCTTCCCATGATGTGTTCCCAATTCTTCAAGACCCCTTATAAATCCATTGATCTACTATGAAAATTGGGTACTTGCATGAGAAAGTAGGTAACACTAAAAGATTTTTTTATTCTCCTTGTCTAATCTACTGGCCTACTACACCCTAATGAACCTCAGCTCTATTTTGAGGATAACTATAGATTTTTATATTTGATTAGAATAAGGAAATGTTCTAAGAATTGTGTCTTTTAGTGTGAATTAATTTTTGAGAATTTTGAATGTTTCCTTTTGGATCATTGACTTTTATTAAATGATTTGGATTTTATGTATTTTTTAAGAGTCCTCCTCCATATGAACTTGGTGAGAGACATAGTGATACACATTAATGAGCTTTAGGCTTTGGCTAAAGGAATCTAAATATATAAAGACAAGACTAATTAGAACACTTAGGCTTAATGATGAACAAACATATTATCTCAAGTCTCAACCATGTGTATGCTTAGTTTGTGAAAAGTAATAAAGGGGAATAAAGGAGATCCAAAGTAGACTGGTAAAATGAGATTATAATGAGATGATTTTTTTTCTAACTAATCAATTGGTAAATGAGGGATGAATAAAGGGAGTAAGGTTTATATAACCAAGTCATAATAATAATTATCCATGTTTATAGAGATAAGATAACAAAAAAATCATGAAAATGAGAACAAGGGAACCATAAGAAATGAAATATCTAAAAAGAAGACAATGATAAAGAAGAAATCCATAATGACATCATAAGAAATATAAAGTATGAAATTAAAATCACCGTGTAAGATAGATAAGAATTTGACATAATGTCAAATGATATAAAAAAATATATAAAGATAAAATTGGAGCACACATCGAATCAAAAACAAAAATGTAATAACACCATGTATGTGCTCATAAGTACTGATATATTTGTCCACACACATTATCCATAACTTCTAATAAGTCTCTATGAAGTTGAATATGAACTTCAACTAATGTCTCATTGATCTTCAGTGAAAGCTGGTAAAATAATTCACATCTAATATCCTCAATAGAAAAGGTAGGAATGCTTGATGGATCATGTTGAAGAGGGATATCATGCAAGGGATGCTCAAGATAATACATGGTAGTGGTTTTTATATGATATGAAGGGATAAATTATGGGGAAGGAGCCATGGGTGAGGGATTCATAGGTGGATAAGTATCCAAAGATTAATGAAGATACATGAGTGAATGATTCATGGGTGGAGGAATAGGATGTGAAGAAGAGACCACATGAGGAGATGGATCCACATGAGGTAGAACCATGGGGGAAGAAGGGGTATCCTTCTTTTGAGAATGACCTATGAGAGGAATGGTATAAGGTGCAACAATTGTTAATAGGTGATATTTAAGATGATGTTGTAGGATGTGGTAATGATCAATGTGATGTATGCCACATTGATGCCAGAGACAATATACCTCTCTGTACTTAGGAATATACTCAAGTAGTAATTTTGGGGGAGGTATAACCTTGTTTGAGGAGTGAGAAGTAGTGGGATTCAAAGTGTTAATATATTGTCATAAGTTATGACAATGTGTGGATGAATGGTTATATGTGTAATGGAAGCAATAAATATGCCTATGAGTAGTCTTGGTAGGTATACTCATAAGAGGAGGGGAAATAGAAATAGAAGGAGCTTGGTATAGGGAACAATCTCTAGTCAATGACTATTAACTTTATGAATGTCACAATCACGATGATCAACCCATTTAGTAGATGAAGGATCCTACTATGATAAATGGAGCAAACCATTAGCAAGAGAAGGTGGTGCTAGTAGAGAGATTGGAAAAGGCTCAACTAAGGGAGTGATAGGATCTAAAGTAGGAAGAGACTCAACTAGAGTGGGAGTGGGAATAATATATAAATTGGGCTCTACTGAGGGAGGGGTTGGGTTCACATAAGGATGGAGAGTCTCACATATCTCAAGGATAAGGAGAATATATGGGTCATGGTACCTAGTAAAGAAATAGGGCCTAGTGATAGCATGATCCATAAGCATACTCCTATGAGGTTCTTTAAAAACTATAGGTGTCCACAAAATATTTAACCTATGATTAAGAGGATAAATACTAATATTAGGAATGATATATGATGGAATACAAGAGGAGATACTAAAATAATGAAGTAAAGAGGAATAATATTATATAATCTCAACATCACAAGCCTAAATAATACCTCTTAAGAATGGATCATCTAAGGTATAGCCATCATCATAATTAGGTGTATGAAGATCAATGACACTGGTAAAGATGACCTTGTCATCTGATGTGGCATGATGAATGGAATTCTGAGTCTTAGTTAAAATAATAGGGATGTTATCAAAATTTGGTTACTAAAAATGGGGTTGTAAAGAAGTAAGAATCTAAGAGATGAGATGAGGTGGGAGATCATAAGTTTTAATCTTGATATTGATCTCATTAGGATCATCATCATCAAAATCTAAGAGGTTAGGGGGAATATTCCCAATGAGTTTGGGATGACCATTATAACCTCAAGTGGAATTGATGAGAAATTTAAATCATTGAGACTCATGAAATGGAATGCTTGGCAAGGGTTCAAGGGTAGTAATATTGAATAAACCTTGGTCTTGGAATTGTTAAAAATTAAAAGGGTTGGTGTCACCTTGAATACTATAGATGGATCCACTATGAGGAAATTTAATTCATTAGCAAGTGAAAGAAGCAATTGCTCTCATATGATGAGTCTATGGCCTACCAAATAGAATGTTATAAGATAGAAGAAAGTTAAATATCATCACCTTCACATGGATAGTGATAGGTGGTATGGTAATGGGGAGCCACATGCAACCTAAAGGAGTAATTAAAAAACCATAATTGATGGTTCTAGATGTTGCATTGACCCTTAAACCACCTATAGACCCCCTTGGGACCACTTCACAACCTTTTAACCACCAAAACTAATCAAAATGACTAACCTTGAGCATTTTTATCTTTTCCTTATTGACTGCCGATGGTCAAACCCTAACCACTGATGGTTAGCCTTGACCACCAATGGTTAACTTTTAATTACCTCAAGGTTAACTACCACTCAACTAAAACTTGATTTTTTATTTTTAGTTATTTGATCCATGTGCATGATTAATGTATGTAAAGGCTAAAATTAGATAACTTGTTGAAATTATTTTTGAACCTATTATTTCACAAATCCCTTTTTCTTATATAAAGAGGTGAGAGGTGGAGATTAGGAAGGATTAGAGTCTTGTGTATTAGAGTTCCTTGTGCAGGGATTCTTCTAGCTTCTAATAACCAAGATAGAAATAAAAAGTGCTACTACTCATCAATCAATAGCCAAGCCATCATCACTCTATTATAATTGATTTAGAATCTAAAATAAGTTTTTAGCCACTCACCTTAATGTTCTTCATACCAACAACAAAAGCTAAGTATTTGTTTTTAGTAATTAGTCCCTTTATTTCTCTCTAAAACTTGTTTTATCCTTCCAAAACAAACTTTTTTTACCCAAGACAAATCTAACAGCAACCATCAATGGTCACCTAACCACTTATAGTTTAATCCTAACTATTTATGGTCACCTAACCATTGATAGTCTTACCTAACCACCGATGGTCATTGTGTGTCAATTCCAATATCAAGCTTATTTGACCTATTAAACCCTAACCAAATCCCACTTTATGACTTTCTACCTGATCATAGAACATCACTCTATTTTCTAAACCATGTTTAATTTATTTAACATTAATATCCAATCATGTATTGCTATAATTAGTCAAATTCATCTCTTTTAAGCACTTCTTGTATATGATTTTAGTATCTTCTATTATTCATGCAAGTAATTTATCTTTCATTTTAAGAACTTGATTATTTAAAAGTGTGGATTGACAACCTCCTAGGAAGCTTGTATTCTTGGATCTAGATTATGCTTATTTAGTTTTTTATTAACTATAGATCATCCTCCCAAGCCAAAGAGGAGTATCTACAACCATCTAGATCATGAAGCACAAAACCATATCTTAGTTCTACTAACCTCACCCTTCTTTTAATTTTTACAACTTTCTTCTTAGAAAATAATGAAAATTTACGTGAAACATTCTGACATGCCTAATGGGATCCTTGAGTGTTTGATCAGGTTCATAGCTGTATCTAGGTGCTTCTTATTTTATGCTCATACAAAAAAATCAAAATTTCATTTTAGACTTAAAATTAACTGTATACATTATTTACTTACTTATTTTAGCTTACATAGCTTAATTACTCAAGTGAATTAATCATGCCTTTACTCTTATCACACACATGAGACCAAACCACTTACACCTAATCAAGCATAAAAATTTGATATAAGGCCCGACTAGGATTTCTTCACCTAACAATCACCCTTCTTGGATATCTTGCTTGGTTTTCATCACCAAGGGTAAAACCAACTTAATTTTTTGGTTGAGTATAATCTCTGACAATTGGTATATCTTGGCTAAGCGCTTGACACCCTTATCATTGTGGCATGTGAAGTGATTTCCAACATATATCCCAATATCAAGCCATGTACTAATTTCTAACATACATCCCTTTGAGAACCTAAAATACCTAAAACCAACCATAGACATATTTTTTAGTACCCATTTTACAAACCAAAGCTAAATTTCATAATTCTTAAAGCTAAAGACATAAGCCAAAAGAGAGACTAAAAGGAAGTTTAGGATTTAATGTGCTCTAGTGTGTGTTTCATTTCCTTGACTTTTCCTTGTCTTCTCTTTGTTTGAGTTGTGAGATTAATTGTATCTTCCTCTTTCCCTTATCTACATGGTTTTAACTAGGCAACAACTAAGAAACCAAGAAAATTAGGATCCAGCCCCTAATCATCCATCTTCCTCCTCTCTTTCATCCATAGAGTAAGTCTTAGATGCAAAGAGTTCTCCCCATCCTTCTAGAAGTCCTAGTATCCCTCAGATGGTTTCCCAAGGTGATATGGATTTTGCCACTTTTCTAGATAACAACCCCATATCCCTCCAACATTACCTTAACAACATATCCCACTGTATCCCTACTTTTTTTCTACCTACTAACCCACCCTATGAAATACCATCCCACATTATGGGAAACACTTATATTGACACCATTTCCACCCAACCTTTAGTTACCCATGCATCATATTCTATTAATAATCCAACCAACACCACCATCCAAAACCAACCCAACACCCAAACACCTTCTACCCCAACCCAAAACCCTTCTAGTATAGGGGCAACCCAACCTTTGGGCACTAGTACTCTACTTACCATAGGAATACCCTCTATTAGTTTCACAACCCTTCCTCTTGTTTCCAATCCACCTACCTCTACTATATTCTAAAGATTGATGGTCCACATACCTTATACCCTTCTACCCATCAATACCAAAGTTACCACCTATCCTCTACCTACCAACCCTACCATGTCTCCTACCTAACCTGCATTAATCCCTCAATAGGTGCCCATTACACCAAACCCAAGCTACATACCTAATCCATAAGGGTATGTACCTATACCTTCATCCCAACCACCTATCTCAACATATTAATATGTGGCATCATTCTAACCACCCATGTCAACATACTAATATGTGACAACTTCCCAACCTTCCACTAGCTATCCTTATACCACACCTACCTAAACCCAACATACTCAGCCCTACAACTATGGGGATGCACAACCATAAATAGATCTTGTCAAATTATTAATGGATAAAATGAATACTTTGGAGTCATCTATTTTAGGTACCCATAACCTCTTATCATATGACTAAATCTTCAATGAGCCAATTCATCCATCTACCCCCATTTGACCTTATCCTCTCCAATGGGAACTTCTAAAATTTTCAAAAATTTAGAGCAAAGAATATCCTCAACAACATCTAAGATCATTCAAGAATTCTTTCTATTTTATTGCTTATGATGATGCTCTCCTTCTCCATACCTTTCCCATGTCTCTATCAAGTTTGACACTAGATTGGTATAGTGCTATTACAAAGCACTCCCTCTCGTATTTTGCCTAACTAGCTCAAACTTTCTTAGACCAATTTTTCATAAACATCTCTAAGAAGGTTTCCATCATTAGTCTTTAATCCATCTAAAAATTTCATGATGAGTCCATAGCTGACTTTGTATCCCATTGGAGAAGCTTTATAAATCAACTCTCTTTATCTTTACCCCAACCTAAGATGATTGAACTCTTCGGGCTTGTGCCAAACACATTTCCCCTATTTTATGGGTTCAAACTTTTAGGACCTTTGATGAGGATTTCACCATGGCATAGAAGTTAGAAGATAGATCCATTGATGAGGGGAAGTTAAAATTGAGAAACAATAATTTTACCTTCATATAAAATGAGGCCCCCTCCTCCAAACCTAACAATCAAACCAACACTAACACCAAAAACAAGGGAACCACAAATGAAATTGTCCTTAAAACCACTCCTCCACTCATTGTTAACCAATCTAACTCTTCCAATTCCTCTAATAAAAACACTAGAATATCAAACCACAAAAATGAGAATCAATTTAATTTGTTAGGGGAGTCATATGCTTTAGTTTTGGATAAGTTGTTGAAAGCAAATATCATAGTGATAAATGTCTCCTTTTTTCAACTTCAATATGGTGTCTTGGTTATTTACTTATGTGGCTATGAAAAACACATATCTACATGTTGTTATTCTACTTGTAGGTAAGTTATGACTTGTTATGTTTTATTTCTTTGGTCATAGATTAATGAGATGATGACTCGTGAATGACTCTCACTAATCTACTTGCCTATGACTTTCCATAGAAAGGGCTATGTTGACATCACCTCCAAGCTATCAAGATGATGACACATGGATGGATCTCATTAATCCACTTTCGTATGACTTTTCATACAAAGGGCTATGTTGACATCACCTCCAAGTTATCAATATGATTACATGTAGATGAATATTAACAATCTACTTAATTGAGACATTCTGTATAAAGGGCTATGCTAACATCATCTTTGGGCTATCATGATGATGGCATGTAGATGGATCTAATTGATTCTCTTGCCTAATAATTTACATACAAAGGGATATCCTAACATCACCTCTAGGATATTAGAATGATGACACATGGATGAGTCTTAGTTCTCTATTTTCCTAAGAATTTTTGTATAAAGGTCTATGCTAACATCACCTCTAGGATATCAAGATGATGACACATAGATGGATCTCACTATTATTCTTTACCAAGACTATCCATATAAAGGGATATACTAAAATCACCTTCAAGTGATTTGTATCATTTACATGGGCTCCAAGTTAGTCACTTGATGCCACATGGCAAGGTAAAATGAACTCTAGGGAGGCTTGAGAAATACCCAAGTATTAAATAGCCTATTCAAGACACATAAACAAAGAACCTAATAAAATCATAACACATAAGCCCATTTAACTATGAAGTCATAAATTAAGCATACATATAATCATAATTTAAATGAAAATCAAAGGCAAAAAGTAAATCATTTAATATGTATTATACACAACTTTGATTCTTCCATAAAATTAAATCACTCTGCAAACTTTGAAGTACATACTATTGATCAAGTCAAAAAAACAATAAAGATCAAGAGAGGCATGAAAATTCATTCTATCACTAATTTAAGTTCCTTAAGTTTTTCACTTTTCAAACATTTATGTCATAAAATTTTGGTTTAGAAGACCCTAAATAATGATATTCAATTATTAGTGCATCCCTATTCAAATTTTAAAATAGGATGTGTGTGTCTGTGTGTGTGTTAGGGCACAACAAATGTCAACTCAGTGGGGAAAATACTCTCAATTATTTGAGAACCTAGAATCTCAAAAATGTATCAACATATATTTTCATCCCTTCTTATAAAAGAATAAATAAACTAGACCTTATAAAATACTACTACTTCCTCATGCAATATACTAACCCTTTCCATTCCTTAGATTTGAGTGTGTGATTTCTTGAAATTTAATTTCCCTTTATCATGAGAGTTTGATAGAGTCCTAGATATACACTGTAGGTTTTGTTTTGATATCAAATTTTGTAACCAAATATTAAATAAATCATGGGCATTATTATGTTGTCAGCCAAGCTTCTATAACCCTGATAGAGATACCTCTAATTCCACTCAAAGCCTTGCTCTACTACCAAATAGGCATGCATACCCCTGATAGATATTACTTGAATCATCCTTTTCTATCACTTGTATGATTATATTTATATATTATTTTTGAAATAGAAATAGAATAAGGGTTGAGAATCACCATTGGATATGTGTATGTATAAGAAAACTTATTTCAATCAAGACATCCCTATTGGTGTGTGTCCATTTCTATGTTTATTATCTCCCATCCAAGTTTTAACATGTAATAGTGTATTTAACATTTGGAAATGGAAAGTATTTCTAAAATTTTTATGATTATATTAGAGTAAATCCTAGAAGTCCAATAAACTCATTCAGTCAAAATAGGGCCTAATTCAATCATAACACATATCTCAACCCCAAAAGCTATAGTACTATCAAAATAAATCCTTATGATAACCTTGGTGCATCTTTATGAATCATCCCATTATTTTTGATAGTTATTTTGTAATCTCAATGTGGAAAATCAATTAGTTTATTCTATATTTTTATAAAACTAATCTACAAATCATAACAACTAATATATCTAAAGCAAATATAGAAAACAAAAAATTCTAATATATAAATTAGTAAATTTATTCTATAAAACATGAAACCTACTCTAATCCTACATCTACATCTCCACTTATGGTCATTCTAAGACATCCCCAATTGAAGCAGCTATGAAATAGTTTTTAAAAAATTATCAATTGACTAGAAAAGTGAGGTCATTACCTTGGGGTCTTTCAGCTAGAAGGCATTATTACCTAGGATGTCTGATATTTGATATGGTCCAATCCACATAGGAGTGAACTTATCATGTGCCTTATCTCACTAAAACACCAAGTTTGAAATCATGAAGGCTTTGATCTTGGATATGTTCTCAAACCATATTTTGACAATATATTGATGTTTAATGAAGCTATGCACTACTTTAGTTATTGAATTCTTATTTGGACTATGTCAAGTAGTCTAGATCATATTCTTTCATCCTCCCCCATGTACTCTTGTATGAACTAGTGCATTGGTATTTTAAAAGTAATGAGGAAAACTAACTACTGACCATACACTAGTATAAAATGTGAAGCCTTAAGGGCTTGTTTATGCCTTTTTCTATCTACCCATATTACATATTTCAATAAGAGATGCCATTATTTTGGTTTATCTTACACTAATTTCTTAATGGATTTCATCTGATTCTTGTTGGTAAACTCACCTACTTCACTCCCTCATGGATAGTAGTTTGAAGAGAATTTTATGGTTATTTGATTGTCATAAGTACCTTTTTTAATTTTAGTGTACTAAAATGCTGGACCATTGTCACAAACTAAGGAAATGGAAGTGCCAAACCTAGTTAATATATTTTCTTCCAAAAACTTGATGACATCAATCACTCTGGAATTATTTGTAGCTATATTTTCTATCCATCTAGTGTAGTAATTAGTAGTTGTTAGGAAAAAATTATTCCCTACTAAGGAGTTTGGGTTTATTACCCCAATAAAATCAAGCCCCATTAGGCAAAAAGACATCATTCAATGATTGGCTATAAAGGCATGGCAACATTGACTTCTCTTTTCCAAAATACCTAACACTCATGGCATGTCTTGATGTGGTTGTCTGCATATTAAATATCATGGGCTAGTAGTACCCTATCCTTAAAATTTTGTAAGTTGTTTTGTTTCTTGAGGGTTTCCAACTACTTATATTCTGATGTAAGTTATCCCAGATGCCCACAACTTATTATTTTGAAACACATCTTAAATAGATACCTTCATATTTATTTTTGTATAGGTCTCCCTTATTAATTATTATATAAGAGATGATTTGAGCCTAAGGGCTCACCTTAGCTATCTATTTAGCTCATTAAGACATGTACATGTGAGAAAATAATGGATAATTTGAGTGTACCACTTACCACTAGTTACCTGAGTATTATTAATTTATTTAATACCAATGCATGGATAAGTCTTATCCCTCATATAGATAATCCCTAAATGTCTTACCATATTTTATGTTCTAATATCAAGATCAAAATCTTGAATTTTATCCATCTATTTACCTCTTATTTCACCCAATTCATTTTGGCCAAGTGTGAGATGGATGGCTAGGTCTAGAATAATGGTGAATGTCATATTTCTCAGAATATAATTCTTGAATTTCATTATAGCTTTGATCAAGTCATATAGATTGGTTCTCATGAAGGAAATGGGATGCTCATTTTCATCCACCTTATGTTTAAGTAAAACAACTATGGTATGTTATAAAGCAAACAAATAAAGATAGAAATATTTATTGAAGTCTAGGTTGATCAAAATTAAGGTTTGAGTAATAATAAACTTGATTTATTGAAAGACTCTCTTAGCCTCTATTGTCCACTCTATCTTAACATTTTGTTTTAGCATGGCATTCAATGGTTTGATAATCATTATAAAACCAAAAATAAAATTTCTTACAAAATTTGTCTTACTAAATAATGACTTTAGTTCCTTCTTTTTGTTAGGAGGTGTCAATTTAGAAATGGCCTGAGCTTGATCTAGATGAATTGAGATCTTATCTTTAGTGATGACATGGCCTAGTATTTTTTATTTCATAATTCAAAAGATACTCTTATTTGGATTAAGTGACACTCCAAACCTTCTACATCTATCAAACACTTTGTGAGAATTGCATGCATGATCAACTCTACCTTATAAATATATAGTCAGTTCATCCATGTATATGATGATGCATTTGCCAATAAGTTCTTATAAAGAAAAGTCCATGTCTCTATATAAGGTAGCTTCTACATTGATTAGGCTAAATGGCATCTTTTTATATGTGAACGTTCCCTGCTTGGTGGTGAAGGTATTATTCATTCTATATTTTGCTTCTAATTTGATTGTAACATGAGAATCCATTCAAGAAGGACATCATATCATATCTACCAACCATCTAGATTACCTCATCCAATGAAGATATAGGTAATTATATTTTTTTGATGCTCGGTTCAAGTTTTTGAAATCAACAGAGTATAATTTCTTTGTTTTTATTATTAACAAGTACTAGATTGGCAACCTAAGTCAAATGTCTAATCGTAAAGACAATCCTAGCATCCAACATTTATGTACCTCTATCTAAATGAGGGGTTCTAGAATTGGATTAAATATCATCTATATCTTCCTAAAATGCTTGTGTTCTAGATTCAATGGAATGATACATGTAATAAATCTAGGGTCAAAGATATTTAAGTCCTCATACATCTAGGTGATCATGTCCTTATACTTTGTTAATAGATTCTTAAATTTTTATTTCTCAATTTCAGTGCATCTCAATCCAATATTCATATATTGAGGGTGTTGGTCAGTTCTTAAATTATTATTGATAAAATCAGACTCATTTTTTAGATTACTTCTGATTTTGAACTTGTAGATCTACATCAAAAGCTCATTCTAAGGAGACCATTCCCAAAGGATGTGGTTTTCCTTTAGTTATAGGAACCATATTCTTTCAGGTATTTAATATGCATGGACTTCACATATTTATCATCTAGCATATGTGATTTAAAACTCCCAAAACTACTCATAAATTGGACAATCTATTGATCATCCTCAAATACCTATAAATTATCCACATTGTTTGAAATAAAGGGACAAAAAACTAACTCCATAGAGAATATCTAAATTTTAGATTCCCAGAGTGGTGTAAGATTGGTAACTAAAGTTAATAGAGAATATGTTTAATTTTGCTTTCTTGGGATGGATCTAATGTTGAATCCTTTAAAGAAATAAATTAGGTCCCATGCTTAATGTTTATATTTATTTGAGTAGGTGAGCTTGCACTGATACTTATTTCTAATCTAGTTATCAACTAGCTCAGAATCACTGAATATTTATAGCTAGTTGACATTGTGATTTAAGAAAAATTATATATTAGGTATTAAAGCTTCATACTCATCTTTATTATTGGTTCAAGGAAATTAAAACCTATAGGTAGATAGGTACTAGTTATCATCTAGGTCTGTCAGGGTTATGCTAACACCAAAACCTTATTTTGATCTATCTCCATTGAAATATAGAGTCTATAACTAATAGGGACCTTCAAATTCTTGTTCATGAAGCTCATTTTTGGTAGTGAATGTGTATACTCACTCATACAGAGATTAAACCTCATTGTTTTCATTCTTTATATCATAATTAATAATTAAATACTTCATCTTTGGCTGTTTGTCCACATGAATATCATTGGTTACTCATTTCCAAGGCAACCACATGTGTGAAAAATTCATGGCCATATACCCATTTAGCATCTTGGACCAATCCTAGCTCAACAACTAGCCATAAGCTTCTAGAATGTCAATGACTAGAATATAGTTGGATGTGTACATTTATCAATTACCCAACATAGGTTATGTTTTTCTCACACAACATGCCCCCTAAAATGTGGACCCTCTTTTTTCCCGATCTTTATCCCTTAGGAGTTTTATTGATCTACTTGTTTGAACCTTTATCAGTTTAACCATATGCCATATTATAAGTTCTAAGTGACTGAATGTGTTAATTTTTGATGTTTTTACATGTTTATTTCAAACTTTTCATGTGAAGGTTAAAATTAAGTTTCTTGAATATATCTAAAGTGAAAGGTCTTAATCATACATACTTGTGTTTTTGAAGATGCATAAAGATCAACTTTTAGGGAAAATATAAGAAACACTTGTATGAATTATCTAGCTTTTATGGATCTTTTTATATTCTTCTTATTATTTATCTCATTCATTTATAATTTCATGTGATTAAATTAGATATGTAATTTTGGTTGCTTCAATCATGCCTTAGTCAATTTCCTTAAAATGAACTTGATTTTGCTAAGATCCTTATGGTAATAGGTTATTTAATATCATTAATTTAGTCCCATTTTGATCTATTTTCATGTCAAATATGATGTAAATTGACTAATAATTTGTTCATGTTCACTTTTTTGCTTCATTAAATTTTGTTGAAATGGTTGAAAGGTGTTTAAAAAGTGGTTTTGTTTTCATTTGAAATAGTTTTATTTTGCTAAGATTATGCTTTCTTTATGTTTTATTTTAAATGACTTAGCCATTTTTATTTGAATGATATAACCATTTTCATTTTAATAATATTAACCATTGGATTTCAATTACAAAGTTTCTAACCAAACCTTTTAATGTTGTGTATGCAAGTATTTATCTTATCCTATTGCTAGGTGTTGATATCCCAATAGTCCTAAGCCTATCTAAAAGGATTTTGGGACTTATTTTATTTACTCATAATTTACTTGGTGTGGTGGTAATTTTAGAAAATCTTAAGGTGAGTGGATCATCAAGATGTTTCCATATAGAATCATCCTAATGTCTTATTGTCCCAAAACCATCCATATAAGTGCAATGCCTTAGGGTTAGTGGGCTAGTGGGATGACACCATATGGCATCATCTCGATGATTTTCTATCCCAAATATGTCCATATAAATAAATAATGACATAAATAACCTCTATTTAAGTGGGTTAGTGGGATGATGCCACATGGAAAAATCCTACTATTCCATAGTCTTGGGGTAGTCTGTACAACTTGATAGATCTTAAGAGTAGTGTGTGATCGAGATGATGCCATGTGGAGAAATATTTATTCACCATGAAAGTAAAATTTAGTACAAGCCTCAAATATTAGTTCCATTACACTATTAAGCTAAATATGTAAAGAGTTTATGAAGACAAGAGCAAGCCACATGGTTGAAAAAAGTACACACTAGCTATATGGCTAGCAAGGCACTGGCATGAAATTGAAGGCCTATCTGGTCATCAAATTCATAAAAAACCATGAATAGACTATGTGTCTAATACTACCTATATATCTGAATTTTAAAAGTGTCTTAATGGTATAATTACTCACAACAACATAAAATTAAAAGGTAATTTGGTTGGTGGTATTAAATATAAGCATGGCATGCACATTTGGGAATATATAGAAAGGAGATGCTAAGGACAAACATGCCCTAAAAATAATAAATATTTTACTATGAACTTAGATATGAAAAATATAAATTTTGATTCCAAGGTAGTGTTGACCCAATTTTGCCCCTCAGGCAAAATCTCGGCCACCTCCTACACCTGCTTCACAGGCCCAGTCATTTCAGGTTGCAAGGTCCACTTTCAGGTCTTGACAGTGCCATTGCAGAGAATAGGCAGCAAAGGACAGAGTCTTCAGACGTTCGCAAGAGAAGAAGGGGAAAAAATGGAATGACTGACACTTAGCCAAAAAGAGGCAGAGAAAATGCAGAGGGCGGCAGAATCGCCGCCCACTACAAGGGCGGGTAAAATGAGCCCGTCTACGAAGAAAATGCAGAGGGCGGCGAATTCGCCGCCCACAACACAAAGAAAAGAAAAGACATCGGCCGACGTCGGCAATACTGCCGTCGTCGGCACCTTACAGAGACCGACGCTGGCAGAACCGCCGACGTCGGCAGCACAAGGGCAGGCACAAGAAACCAAAAAAGCCCGCCCATGGTGGTGAAATGAAAAAAGCCCGCCCATGGCGGTGAAATGAAAAAAGCCTGCCCATGGCGGTGAAGTGAAAAATCCCGCCCATGGCGGTGAAGTGAAAAATCCCGCCCATGGCGGTGAAATGAAAAAAGCCCGCCCATGGCGGTGAAATGGAAAACCCCGCCCCATGGCGGGGAAAGGGAAATTGCCGCGCAGAGTATAACTATACCGACGTCGGCATCCTAATTTAACCGACGTCGGCAGGATTGCCGCCGTCGGTAGCTTATCGGCCGACGTCGGCAGGTTTTCCTACATGAAGTTCATGTAAAGGGCGGCAAAATCACCGCCCACTATAAGGGCGGCAAAATTCCCCTGCAGTGCACAAGAAAAAACCCGCCCAGCCGCCAAAGGAGAAGACCAGTGCGCAAAACGAGGCAACCAGCATGGTCTTGGCAGACTTGTGACATCATCAATAGTGTTTTTCACACTTTTCAATGAGACTTCCCTTGGCTCTTCTGCTATAAATACAAGGACTTAGTCATTTTCTAAGGATCTTCCTGACTTTTGTAAAGAGCATTGCTCTCCAAACTTCCCACCTGAATCAATAAAAATACAGTTTTTACCTCTATTTGGATGGATCTATCAGTGTATGCATTGAATGTTAATCTGTGTCCAGTCATTGTCTCTCGATGCTCTCACAGGTTCAACACCAGCAAACCTGTGATCTACGAAGTGCCACTGTCTGCTGCTGCCAGGAGTAGAGTTCTGTTTCGGAGGTATTAAACAAGTGAGGTCACTTACAGTGTGTGTTTCTCAGCACCTTGGTGAGTCCCTGTTTCTTTTACTTTCCATAAGAACCTCCCTGTCATCCCAGAGACCTGGTCTTTTCTGCCAGATCTGAGTGTATGTATGTTTTTGTCTGATTCTGAGAGTGGATGTGGGAAGGTCACCTGTTTTTGGTGTATCACCTCTTTTAGAGTAGACTATTTATTTTCAAGCTTTTCTCTCTCTTTTCACTCCCCCCCCAAGTGTATACCTATATACCTATATTTTTCGTTACCTGAAACAAACAAGATACATCAGAGGGAACTAGCCCATATCTAGAGACTCTCCTCTCCTGCTTCGCCGTCCCACAGGCGAGAGAGGGGTTTCCATGTTGCGGGTAGAGGGCAGGAATCCGTGTTCCTGCCGCTGGGCGCACTTTCCAGCGTCAACAGTTCTGGCACGCCCGGTGGGACTACAATTTTATCAGGTTCTAACACAGTAGTATTTCAGGATTGATGTTGGTCCTGCTACAGTGATTTTCAAATATTTCCAGCATCTGGCGACTCCACTGGTAAGAGCTCAGTTCTTTTTTAAAAGACCAGTTACTTAGCTTATATGCCAAAAGTTACCACCAGGTCAGCTTCAAGGAGGGTCCCCTTTGAGTTCGTTGAACTACCTTTAAACTCTGCTAAAAGACTCAGGTTTGGAAGAACTCACCCTTATCCACTGATAAATCCTCCTAGACCTGTTGCTAGGAACACCAACCCAGCTCAGCCACAAATACAACCTGTTCCAGCCATGGCCTTGCCTTTTGCAGCTTTTCATGGTGAAAGCCCTTTGAACCTCCCACGCTATGATCCGATCCCCGGAACAGCTCTAAAAAATGTGCCCTTTTTTGATGGAGTGGGACCTATTACAGTTGTTGAGCATATAAAAAATATTGCCAACCTTTGCAATATTCATAATATAACAGAAGAAAATATTGCCATCAGACTGTTAGCCTTATCTCTGAAGGGGAAAGCTCTCGACTGGTACGGCACCTTGCCTGTGGATTCCATACATTCTTGGAACGAATTCGGCACTCGTTTAACTGATCGTTTTGGGGAAAAAAGTGATGGCCTCTCTCTTGCTGAGCAGCTGACAACTATAAAAAGAGCTCCGCATGAATATATGCAGGACTTCAATACGCGGTTCCAAAAGACTTGGGATAGAATTCCCATCCTGGTAAGGCCAACCCCCAGCTACGCTTTCTTGTACTATCTAAAAGCATTGAATAGTGACATTGCTATGATGATTCAATCTATGGGGGGACACATACTGCCAGCTGCGTATGACATAGCCATTGCGGCTGAGAATTGCTTGATTCAAGCTGAAAAAATCACCCCTAGACCTCACATGCCACTTTTCCCAGAACCGCTGCCCCCAATTCAAGCAGTCTATCATACAATTGCCCCCCTACCTGTCATTGAAAAGCCAACTGCTGTTCCATCCAATGAATTAAGTGAAGTTAAGGGCCTGTTGCAGAGCATGTCAAATGAACTTGTTGCCCTTAAAAGGCAGCAAGCTCAAAGCCACAAGCCAAACCAGAATTATCAAAATTATGGCCATGCCCCTAGACCCCCCTTTCAAAGTTATAACCAAGGTCAGGGGCAGCTCACTACAACTAGGCCTTATCAAAACTATAACCCTGGGCCTCCTTCGTCATCTAAAGCCATGGTACCTACCTAGAACAATCTAGTGCAGGAGCAGCCAGGTTGTTCAAACATGGGACAAGGTCAACAGCAAGCTGTCCACCCGAATGACATGATAAATTTTTGCCAGAATTCAGAAAATCAAGGTGCTGATTTTTCTCAATTTTTTGAGTTCCCAGCTCAAACCAGCACAAGCAACAATCAGACTCAGCCGGATTCTACCCTGATAAATCACGAAGAGGGCGAGCTCTGTGCAATTAATCATGGAGGCGCTACAGTCAATCATGCTAATTGCGTTGCGGCCAATACGAGATTTAAAAGAAGAGCAGTTGGAGAAGTGCAGGCTTCCTCTCGGGCAGCAGCGAATCCTCCACCACACCCTTTTCAAAAGGCCCCAATTTCCGATGAACCATCTGTACCCCCAGCTCCTCAGTCTAAAGCTCCAGCCAGGATCAGCCTAAAGGAAAACGTGAAAGGAGTCAGTCCCCAAGTTAATATAGTTGATCAAATGAAGAAATTGCATGTGAGCATTTCTCTATGGGACTCATTGTCTCTTCCGGGACAAAAGGAGGTATTGAAGAAAGAATTGCATGAGCTAGACCGCCAGGGCATCCCAACAGACACTAATAATGTCCTAATGATGAATGGGCAGCCTTCTGCTCCAGGTCAGGTAAGGAAAGAAGAAAAGACTCCCCCTTTTTATGTATCTTTGATCATTGGAGATTTCTTAGTACATAATTGCATAATTGATAGCGGGGCCAGCACTTCAGTAATGCCTAAATGCATTGCTGATAAGATGGGGTTAAATTACGAAACAATGAACAAAGGAGTCTTACAACTAGATGGGACACCCGCAAAGACAGTCGGAGTCCTGAAAGGATTGAATTTAACATTGCATGCCTACCCGACATTCTCAATCCCTCAAGATATAGTGGTAGCAGACGTTCCTCCATATTTTGCAATCTGTTTGTCTAGGGACTTTACGTCCAAGATAGGTGGTTATCTAGCAGCAAATTGGTCATACCTGGTTTTCAGAACCAAGTATGGGACCAAAGTGAAAATTGAATCCGAGCCACTCTATAAGGACCACCTAGAGTCCTATTCACCCAAGGCAGTAAATGTCAGTTATACTATCATTGATCCAGAAGACTCAAACAGATAAGTCCTCATCTTCTGCTCTTGAAGGAGTCGCAGATCTATTCTTGGATGAGTGGGGAAACGATAACTTTGAACACGATCCTTATAAGTTTATGGAGGAGGCAGACCTTGGCGTCTATTGCTTGCACGAAGAGAGTGCCGTCATGCCTAATATAATGAAGAAAAATGAAGAAGATCTTGGCCTGTGGCAGCTATATTTCGACGGTTCCAGAAGCAAACTGGGCGCTGGTGGTGGGGCAATGTTAGTCTCCCCTTCTGAAGAAAGGTACTTTTCAGCTTTTCGTTTCCATTTCTCTTGCACATGTAACGTTGCAGAATATGAGTCTTTGATTCACGGACTTGAGTGGGCAAGAAATAGAGGGATCAAAAAATTGCAAATCCTGGGGGACAGCGAACTAATAGTGAACCAAATCAGAGGCCTGAACCTGACCAAGAACTCTTTACTGAAATCTTACAAGCACAGAGTCTGGGACTTGATGGAGGATTTCCTTGCTCTTAACATTACCTCTATCCCCAGGGAACAGAATAAGCAGGCTGACAGATTGGCAGCTGTCGGTGCCCAATTTGATGTTTCAAAAGAGATAAGCAGGGGTTGTAGTTCGCGCCATTTAAAAGTGGTGGTCCGGCCTTCAATTCCAGACAATGTTACAAACTGGCAGGTCTTCGAAAGCGACCAACAAATAGCCCTTTTCCTAAAGGAAGAAGCTGAATTTGCGGTCCACAATCAGGCAAAATTACAACAGCAATATGGAAATCAAGTTGTTCAATTGAAGAACAATAAACTCCCTAAGGGTCTGATCACACTTGAAAGTATTTTCAACGGAGAGGACCAACTAAGAAATGACAAAGCACGCATCACTACCAAAGAGGAGAATTATGAAAAAGTGGAAATCTTCAAGGATAAGTTGCTGGCGCTTGGTAAGGTCTGCACATTTCAAGAAAGACAGGCTTTCATTCTGCTATGCCAGGAGTTCGCTGATATTTTTGCCTGGAACTATAGCGACTTGAAAGGCTTCGATCCAAGGCTCGCCCAACACACCATTGAATTAGATGAAGGCGCAAAACCTGTCACACAAAAGCAGAGCCCTGTTAACCTGATGGTCGAGCTCCTTATGCAGAAAGAATTGGCCAAATTGATTGAGTCCGGCATTATATTTCTGATCAAACATTCCTCATGGTTGGCTAATTTGGTTCCAGTTAGAAAGAAAAATGGGGAGATCAGGCTGTGTGTCGACTTTAGAGACCTTAATAAAGTCTCTTTAAAAGATCATTATCCCCTTCCAAACATGGAGCAGATCCTTCAAAAGGTAATTGGTTCCGAACGCTTCTCCCTCCTGGATGGCTATTCGGGATATAATCAGATTTTGGTGCGTGTCTGTGACCAATACAAAACAGCCTTCACCACTAAATGGGGAACGTTCGCCTACCAGAAGATGCCTTTTGGGCTATCCAATGCTGGTGCTACTTTCCAGCGAGCCATGGACATGGCTTTTAGTGGTTTGTTAAATAGGAACGTGCTGGTGTACCTCGATGATATAACAGTTTTCTCCAAAGAGGCAGGACAACATATGAAGCACCTCAGGGAAATTTTTGAGAGGTGCAGGGAATTTGGCATCTCCCTAAATCCAAAGAAATGTGTATTCGCGGTTCATGAGGGGAAACTTCTTGGCCACATTGTGTCCAAGGAAGGTTTGTCTATTGACCCAGAGAGAGTCCGCTCCATTCTGGAGATGCCCCTACCAAAGCACAAGAAAGCCCTGCAGAGTTTTTTCGGCCGAATAAATTTCATTCGGAGGTTCATTTCAAACTTTGCTGAAATAGTTAAACCCCTAACCTCCTTGCTCAAGAAGGGTGAAGAATTCAAATGGACAACGCCAAGAAAGGATAGCTTTGAAGCTATCAAACAGGCTTTGACCCAGGCTCCCGCTCTGATCAGCCCCGACTTCAACAAAGACCTCAATCTCTATACCTTCAGTAACGGAGAAGTAATATCTGCCATCCTTACCCAAGCAAACAGTGATGACCTCGAGCAACCACTCGCTTTTTTCAGCCAAGGGTTAGAGGACTTCGAAACTAGGTACACCTATGTGGAGAAACAAGTCTTGGCAGTAGTGCGCAGCCTGAAGAAATTCAGATATATGTTGTCGAACAGCAGGATCCATCTCATGGTTCCACATCCTGGCGTCAAGGATTTCTTGACCAATCGAGACTTAAATGAGAAAAGAGTGGGATGGATCACCAAGGTAATGGAGTACGACATAGACATCAAAATCACTAAGTTGGTTAGAGGAAGGGGCCTGTGTGAACAGCTAGCCGCAGATTTGAAACAAAGGGGTGAAGACAGCTTGCTGATCCACGACGCAGCCACTGCAGAAGAACCAGCTGTCGTAAGAAATTGGACACTTGACATGAGGCGTTTCCTTCTTACGGGCGAATGTCCACAGGGTCTCGATAGGGCTGGAAGAAGGTATTTTAAACTTCAGTCCCTCCCCTATGTTTTGATTGATGGAGTATTATTTAGGAAGGATCTCTCTGGGGTTCTCTTGAGATGCATCTGCTCCAGTCAGGCTGACAAGGTATTGGCTGAGTTTCACAATGGGCCAGTAGGTGGCCATTTCGCCCCTAAGACCACAGCAGCAAAAATAATGAGAGCTGGCTATTTCTGGCCCACTCTCTTCAAGGATACCCATGCCTGGGTAAGGAAGTGTCAGAAGTGTGCACTTTTTGATGGAAAGCAGCGATTGGCTGCCATGCCCCTATAGCCCATTCAAGTTGAGCAACCATTCATGCAGTGGGGCCTGGATTTCATAGGGATGATCAACCCTCCCTCTAGCGCCGGACACAAGTGGGTCCTGACTGCTACGGATTATTTCACCAGGTGGGTGGAAGCCATTGCTTTGAAGGAAGCAAATGAGAGCGCAGTCTTGGATTTCTATGAGGACTTAGTGACACGTTTTGGGGTCCCAGCCACTATAATCTCAGATAATGCCTTGGCTTTTCTGGGAACCAAAACTAGTGAATGGGCACTAAGGTATGGTATATACCTCAGCACTTCATCAAATTACTACCCGCAGGGGAATGGACTAGCTGAGTCTACTAACAAAAATTTGATCAAGATTATAAAGAGGACCATGGAAGAAAATCAGAAAACTTGGCATGCCAAGTTGAAAATAGCTCTATGGGCCGATCGAATCACTCCGAAAAGATCAATCGGAAATTCTCCATATATGCTTGTGTATGGAAGAGAAGCAAGGCTTCCTATCTCACTCGAATTGCTAGCGCTGGACCTCACACATCAGCTGCAGCTAGAAGAAGGAAGCAGCATGGAGGTCAGATTATGTGAACTAATGGAGCTCCAAGAGGTAAGGAACCAGGCCATGGTCTCTATGATCAGTCGCCAGCATCAGGTGAAAAGACATTTCGACAAGAAGTCTTCGTCAAAGAGTTTCGTCGAAGGAGACATTGTCTTAAAATGGGACGAAGATAGAGCTAAGCCTGGAAAACATGCAAAATTTGATGCCCTCTGGAGCGGTCCTTACATAATTACTCAGTGCAAGCAGCATAATGCATTCCAGCTCTCCAGGTTGGACGGCGAAGAATTGCGTATCCTAGTCAATGGGATACACCTGAAGCATTGTCACTGAATTTTTGGTTCCACCGTACATAGTTTCCCTTGTTTTCTTCCCTGTTTTCCCTAAGTGCAGTTTGCACAGTTATTTGTTTTTAGTCTTGTGTGTTTCCCTTAGCATGGGGGTAATTTCTGTATTTTTGATTTTGGAATCTTCAAAAGTTGTTGTGAACGTGCTTCAAAGTCACCATCTGACTCCGCACCCAATGGATATGTAAGGCAACTGGGTTCTAAGCATAGCAGGCACGCTTCCCCCGTGAGTCACCAATTTGTTGACCCAATTTTGCCCCTCAGGCAAAATCTCGGCCACCTCCTACACCTGCTTCACAGGCCCAGTTATTTCAGGTTGCAAGGTCCACTTTCAAGTCTTGACAGTGCCATTGCAGAGAATAGGCAGCAAAGGACAGAGTCTTCAGACGTTCACAAGAGAAGAAGGGGAAAAAATGGAATGACCGACACTTAGCCAAAAAGAGGCAGAGAAAATGCAGAGGGCGGCAGAATCGCCGCCCACTACAAGGGCGGGTAAAATGAGCCCGTCTACGAAGAAAATGTAGAGGGCAGCGAATTCGCCGCCCATAACACAAAGAAAAGAAAAGACATCGGCCGACGTCGGCAATACTGCCGTCGTCGGCACCTTACAGAGACCGACGCTGGCAGAACCGCCGACGTCGGCAGCACAAGGGCAGGCACAAGAAACCAAAAAAGCCCGCCCATGGCGGTGAAATGAAAAAAGCCCGCCCATGGCGGTGAAATGAAAAAAGCCTGCCCATGGCGGTGAAGTGAAAAATCCCGCCCATGGCGGTGAAGTGAAAAATCCCGCCCATGGCGGTGAAATGAAAAAAGCCCGCCCATGGCGGTGAAATGGAAAACCCCGCCCCATGGCGGGGAAAGGGAAATTGCCGCGCAGAGTATAACTATACCGACGTCGGCATCCTAATTTAACCGACGTCGGCAGGATTGCCGCCGTCGGTAGCTTATCGGCCGACGTCGGCAGGTTTTCCTACATGAAGTTCGTGTAAAGGGCGGCAAAATCACCGCCCACTATAAGGGCGGCAAAATTCCCCTGCAGTGCACAAGAAAAAACCCGCCCAGCTGCCAAAGGAGAAGACCAGCGCGCAAAACGAGGCAACCAGCATGGTCTTGGTAGACTTGTGACGTCATCAATAGTGTTTTTCACACTTTTCAATGAGACTTCCCTTGGCTCTTCTGCTATAAATACAAGGACTTAGTCATTTTCTAAGGATCTTCCTGACTTTTGTAAAGAGCATTGCTCTCCAAACTTCCCACCTGAATCAATAAAAATACAGTTTTTACCTCTATTTGGATGGATCTATCAGTGTATGCATTGAATGTTAATCTGTGTCCAGTCATTGTCTCTCGATGCTCTCACAGGTTCAACACCAGCAAACCTGTGATTTACGAAGTGCCACTGTCTGCTGCTGCCAGGAGTAGAGTTCTGTTTCGGAGGTATTGAACAAGTGAGGTCACTTACAGTGTGTGTTTCTCAGCACCTTGGTGAGTCCCTGTTTCTTGTACTTTCCATAAGAACCTCCCTGTCATCCCAGAGACCTGGTCTTTTCTGCCAGATCTGAGTGTATGTATGTTTTTGTCTGATTCTGAGAGTGGATGTGGGAAGGTCACCTGTTTTTGGTGTATCACCTCTTTTAGAGTAGACTGTTTGTTTTCAAGCTTTTCTCTCTCTTTTCACTCCCCCCCCAAGTGTATACCTATATACCTATATTTTGCGTTACCTGAAACAAACAAGATACATCAGAGGGAACTAGCCCATATCTAGAGACTCTCCTCTCCTGCTTCGCCGTCCCACAGGCGAGAGAGGGGTTTCCATGTTGCGGGGAGAGGGCAGGAATCCGTGTTCCTGCCGCTGGGCACACTTTCCAGCGTCAACAGGTAGTTTCAACCACTTATAGCTACAATTGGCCGACATAATTTTTTCTCCTAACCATAGAGGACATGGCCTAGCTGATAGTTTCAACTACATTTCCCTATTCACATTGAATTATTAACTACTTCTTTAAGTGGATTTGATTTTCCTCCTATTTAAATTTGAATTTGAGTTTGAAATACCTAAGTCATTTGTGACTATTTAAGGTCAAATTTTTAACGTAATAAGGGTTGGTTCTTTGTGAATTGTAAGAGAGACATACCCATTTATTTTTCTACACTTTACTACTTTCTAGAATAATTTATCCCTTTCTCCTATTTTAGTCTTGCTATTTCAAAGGTGTCTTTTGTTCTTAGATGATTTTATGAATCCCATAGTTAATTAGAAGGAAAATATTGATAATTAAATGTTGTTGAGATTGTGTAGTCATATCTTGTGCATTTTTAGGGTAGTTTTCTTTACTTATCACAATCAAACTCCCCAAACTCTTAGACCATATTTAGTTAGAGTTGTGCTAGGTCTGGCTCAAATGAAGATTAGTTTTACTAGATGAATTCAACTAGAGAATTCCACATTCATCTATGTTTACAACAAACATTTTATCTCTTTATCTTAACACTTTTGAACTTTCTTATCTCTTTATTAGATTCATTTTTATGTTTAGGAGCAAGAGAAATATGAATTTAATTGTTCATATTGATTATTATTTTATCATTTATTTTATCATTATTACAACATTATTTCATGATTCAACATGGTAAATTAGTAAGAAAATCAACTATTGCTATCTTATATAAATCTATCAAAGTTTGATTTATAATAGAGGTTCAACATTGCTAGTATATATTAGTAAAGTTCGCAACCTCTCTCTATGAATGTCTTATCCAAATATAATCATAACTCAACTTGTTAAAATAGTCCCCTTACATAAAACAAGTCCACATCAACCAACTTAGTGAAGACCATCATACTAAGACCTAGTACATTTAGAACTTAGGGAGGTATTTTCTTCATAGGATATCCCACCTTTTAGGAGATGTAGGGATCAAAAACTCCTTTCCCTAATTGTTAGCTTGTATCAAATGATGCATCAATATGATATTAGTGATAGAAGGAGGAATATAACCATGATTTGATTTTGAAACCAAAACTTGAACTAAGATATTTTATAAGTTTTTTATCCCACTATATTAAGCCTCCTTTTAAGCTAGGAAATATAAGTATAAATACCCAATCAAAATATATTGGGGATAACGCAGAGTTCTTATAACTTACTAACCATATAATTCTAGAATGAAGAGATAACAAAGGGAAAGGAAATGCTAAACCCATTCATTTAGTTGGTAGTTCACCCAAAGCTATGTCAACCCTTTTGTTAACCCATTTATCTTAACCTAGTTTTAACCAATTGCCAAAATGGCCTGGCTTGGACAAGGAGGTTACTATTCTATGGCTATCCTAAGCATGGTTCATGATTTTCCCAAGAATATAGATAATTTATGTCTCAAGTTTATATTTGGAGGCATATAAATAGTATAAGAACATATTAAAGCCTTCAAGCATGCATTAATTAGAAGCTAGGTTCAACATGAATATGCTATTTATAGATTATTCTCATACTCCTTAGGAGAAACTAATTATGCTTGGTATCTTGGACTACTCCATGAGTCAATAACTACCTTGGTTGATTTAGAAATAGTGTTTGTGAACCATTTTAGGCTCTCCATCAACCCTATAGTCTTGTATCATCACTTTCTAACTATAAAGAGAGAACAAAATGAACTTATGAGAATGTTCAATGCTCAATTCCTCAAATTATAGTATCATTTAAAAGACACATATACTCAAATATAAGTGACTACCATACAAACCTACATGAGGGATTTAGACTTTATGACTTATATGTTCTTTAGAAGAATCCCAATAGCCCTCACATCATTATCTTTAGTGTATAATAAAGTTGTCAGCATTGAAAAAAATGGTTCCACAAGGCTAAAAATTTGGTCCTTTGCCTTCATTGGGTCAATTGGTTGTTTAAACTCAAATTTAAATAATCAACCAAGACCTTAAACATAATACACCACTGATGAATCTGATCCTAAGAGCCCTATATGCAAGACTAAATATATTTTATAATCTAAATCCAATGAAATACATGCCTAGAATCATGCCTTATGTGCCTCTTAACCATGTGGTTCCCTAATTGAACAATAAATAGTTGGTATCGATGACACATAATGGCATCGATAATATACTAAACACTAGTGGGTATGATGCATCATACCATATTACTTAAGTCCATAGACCATACTAGTAAAGTCCATAATCATGATCTCAAGATTACTCCTACATTCTTAAATTCAAATTCTCATGTGACTAACCTTTAACCCTAAGCAGTTATCCAACCCCACACTAGCACTGAATTTGATGTGGGAAATTTGAAACAAATGTTTCAAAGAATATCAAATGACATGATTAACCTATGCAAGTAGGGACCTTAGAATTCAATCTAGAACACAAAAAACCTACCTCAAGGTATAAATTTGAATTTATAATGTCCTAATAGACAATGGAATTCTAGTCCTAATAATGGAATCCTACCTAGTCCTCTAGACAACAAAAATAATCAAAATAAAAATCATGTCTCCCATTTTTTAAACTTCATAGATATAGCCTTAAATAATTGGTGTTGAGTACATAACAAAACCTACCATGTGAAAACAAACTATACAAAGATCATAGCTACCTAAAATATATTCCAAAAGGAGATGCACAACATGGAAATTGTTCCTACTCCTGATGAAAGTCATAACCAAGATGGAGGGAACCCAAACACAACCTTAATATTATAAACCTGTGAATTTCTATTTGAGGATGAGAATGAACCAGAAGATAACTTAGAATAAGTTTAGGACTTTAGGCAATTATAGAAGGGAAAAAATTACCAACTGAGGAGTAAATAAACTAACCCTTTTACCACTTCTACTTCTTTGAGTAATACTTAGGTCCCACTTGATGTAAGGTCAAGTATTAATCCTCCTCCACCTAAAAGACCTCCCATTTCTTATCAACCTAAGATTTATGCTACATATACTCCATATAATAAGAAACTAGATAAGGCCAAACTTAGTTATTATATCATTAAATATCTTAAGAAAACCAAAACCATTATAACTATGTTTGAGTTGTTACAAATCTCCAATCAAAAGGAGTTGATTTTAAAATAATTTTATGATAATAAGGGGAAATATTCTGCTAATATTTATGATGCACATGTTTTCATTTATAAATAGAGGACTGATACTTCTCCATTTCTATTGATAGTCATGATATTTGGAATTTTTTTTAAATAACTGTTATTTGATTCAGGTGCCTTTGGGAATGTTATGTTGTATGTTATTTGTCAATAATTAGGCCTTACACCTACAAAGCTGAACCGAAAGGTTATCTATCTAGAAAATATAGAGGTGAAGGTGGTGGGTGAGTTGAACCTCATAAACATTTAGTTGTCCTTAAATCCATGAATTCAATAATTCATTTATATTTAGGTGATGAATATCTCAGATGCTTATGGCATGTTGTTGAGTTGAAACTAGTCGATAATTCTAAATGGTTACACGGTGATTGATTTTATCCATATGTGGCTACCATGGAATGGTTTACCCAAGAAAATCAAAATAGAATGAGAGCCTAAGATGGATCATATGATAACTGAGTACAAAAAAAAATGAGATATTTTATGGAGAGTCTAAAATGGGAGTATACTTGTTAAACAAAGAATAAATTCCCCATAGAACCCTCTCAATCAACATGCTCGGTATACACCAAAGTCTAAAAGTGGAAGAATTAGACCTAATGGATGAAGAGGATTTATATGAATCTCTTAATCTAGTGTCATTCCTAGATCTAGCTCTGGTATATTAAACTCTTAAGCCTAACAATTTGAGTATAAGTGTATAAATTTCATGCTCTTCACAAGGAGGAACAACCATAGAGGATAATTATATCATTGCTCCTCCCATGGAAAAATTACCCACATAGTACCCAACATCATTATTGTAAAAGGAACTTAGTGTTTGTTTATTAAAAGTGTAATTTTTTATCAGTCATAAGTGTACCTTGATAAGAATGTGTGTCTATTCTCACTCTTGTTGATACAATGGAAACTCTCTAATGTTATCACTCAAAAGTGCACCCTTGTAAGAATGTGTACCTACCCTCACTCCTATTGATACAATGTAAAATATAAAAGGTGTGGGTGACCTTATTCTAGATAGAATATTAATATTAAGGGTTAGTTCCCTTTGGTAAACTCACTTACTTCTCTTTAAACTCTCTCAAATAATGATTTCTTGACTAGGAAAAGGGTAAAAGGAACAATGTTAAAGCTGAAAATGGAAATGAAAATTGAAAATTTAAGATGATACAATAATAATAAGTTTAGTTATTCCTATACTTGACATGATTTTTAATATTTATAATTTTCACACATTTACTTCATCTTCCTACAATGACTCTTACATCAGTAATTCATACACAAGTCTTGACAAACACTCACACTAGCTTAGAAGGAATGAACACGATTTGAATTTACATATAGATTATGTAAAAATTAGACTTAGACACTTGATATGACCTGAAATAGTTATAATTTTTTTCATAAAGGTGAAAATGGTATACATAAACAAAGGAAAAACAATCATTCACTAAGATACATCAATGAATATTAAGCACACACTTCATGACCAACCTAAAAATGGAGGAAAAATTAGCTCTTTATTACTTCAAAGGTGATGTAGTAAATTTTTTTGGAAAATTTTATGTAATCCAAAAGAATAATCTCCTCATAACTTCTTAAAAATTAAAATATGTATAAAAATGAAGAAGAGAGAGAGGAGACAAAGAAACCCTAAATTGGATGAGTCAATATGCTAACTCATAGTTCACTCTTCTTTTAACTGAACTCCAACTCAAACCAAATATTAAAAATTAATACATAGTAAATAAATGATTTTAAATTTATATCCTTGTAATATGCTGTATAATTTAGAGATATAAGCTTGTTTGAATTGTTGAAAAGTCAAAGGTTCATTGCATGCATTTATGGTCTTCAATATTGAAGAGATCTTAAGTTAACTCCTCTTGATCTTGCATTAAAATACTTTGATCTTGAATGCATATTAAAGTTTTAATTTAGTTATATTAATTTAATCTTATAGTTTTACTTGAACTTTCTTTCATGCATCTTAGATTTTGACTTGACTTATCTTTGACTTGTAACTTAGAGTTTGACTACAGTTACCTTACTTGCATCTTACATGGATGTTTGACTTCTTGAATTTATAAAATTAGGTCCAAAGGGGGTATAATAGGAGAGATATTGAATTTTTAATGTATAAATATTCCATTTCATGAAAATAGGGACTCGAGTCTTAACCAAGACTTCAACTCAACTCCATTTTTACATGTTTTGATCTCCACCTTTCTAAGGTTCCTTGAAGACTTCTTTCTGCTTGACTTGAATTTTCTAAATACAGTTCAAATGGGGTGAATTAGAGAGGTATATATTATTTCATGTTTAATTTATTTAACCATTCATGAAATATACTTGCTTATTATGTATTTGATGATTAAAATCACATCTTTCCATATTGGTTCTTCTGGATATATCTATCTTCTGTGGTTTGGCAAGCTTATTGAATGCACCATGAGAACCTAGAACTTGATGAATTTGAATATTTTAGATCATAAGGAGTTTAAATATTATTTGAATATAATAACCATGGTTTCATATACCTTCAAACAAAATTTCAGCCTCAAATTCCACTTTTAACTCCCAAAAAATGCCATTTTGTGCTCTATTGGCCTCAAGAAACCCTAATTTGGATTTGTAGGTATAAAATGAAGTCCAGGCTTGAAAAAAAAATAATATTATAATTTTATAGGTATAAAAGGTTAATACCTTTATTTTTTTTTTAAATTTTAAAACTCTTCACCAAACTCCCAAACAAAAAATCATAAGTGTCTACTTGTTGCCCACAGGGTAACCTAGAGATGTTTTTCAATGAGATGAGTATATTTTAAATTTATTTTAATTAATGAGAATTTATTTATACTTTTAAATGAATTATACACACTCTTAAATTATTTTTTTCCATTATAAGGATCCAAAACACTCATTTCTAACTCCATTTATGAGCAAAATAGTGAAAAAAACCTTGATTTCCTTCGTGAACAGACCTATGTTTTAACATTTTATCTCTCATAAGGTAAAATGAGGAAATTAAACAAATTTTAAAAATTAAAAGACATAATAAGGACCTCCATGTAAAATTTAAATATATTTAATTCAATAAAACTCAAAATATGTACTTTTTAGTGTAGTGAAATTACTTAGATGTTTACACAGAATGATTTTATATTACATAACATAAACAAATATGAGAGATCACATATAAAAAATTGATATAAAAGTATAATAATATATAATATAACAAGACCACTTTAAGGGGCCTCATCATTGTCATCCTCATTGGCACCTTTGATGTAAAACAACTTCTTTTTAGTACAATAATGGTATTTGCATCATTTGTTATCACAACCATAACACAAACCTTGGCTCACTTCTCAATTTGTTGAGGTGTCAGTCTGGTAGGTTGAGGATATGATGGTGCTATAAAGGTGTGATCATGACTAGTAGTGAAGGTTTTCTATTTGACCATCTCTTTTTCTTGTATCATGTGTGCCCGTGGGATAGCTTCTGATACAGATGTTGGGTTAAACATTTGAACCTCCAATTGGATGCTATCTTTGAGACCACCCAAAAACATATAAGTCAAATTTTCATTAGTGATGTATTCCACCTATAAGGATAAATTTTGAAATTGATGAATATAATCCTTCATAATTCCCATTTGCCACAGTTTGGCTAACTAACTGAGGTAGTTATTAAAGACATTATTTTGATAATAAGCTAATAACTTATTATTAAAAATAGACCATGTAATAAGAGCACCATTCTTTTTATTTTGAGCACATAAATAGTGATACCAAATAAATTTCTTAGGTTCCAGATATAGATATGCCATTATCACCTTCTAAGAAATAGGAGTTTGATGCAAATAAAATAAATTCTCAAGTTGGGTAATCCAAGTGAGAGGATCCTTACCATCAAACTTATGCATGTCTAGTTTGGGCAACATTAATTTCATACTAGAATTAGAGTTGTTAGTGTTGAGAGGAGGAGGACTCAAATGATGAAGTGGAGGGTTATTTGATTGTAATTAAGATGAAAAAATAACCAATGAAGCAATGATCTAATTTAATTGATTGTGAAACTTGTTAATCTCTTTGTGCATCCCTAAAACATTAGTTTGAACTGTAAAAAAGTCATCATGCTACACCAACCTTTTATTTTAGCCTAAAGTTGAGAAATCAATGGATCTAAAGTTCTAGATTCTATGTCACCGATAGGAGTCTTAGGATTTTCTTTCCCCCCTTTTCATCCCCATGTATAAGGATCAACCATATACAAAACCTACAAGGGTTTTTGCCTTGAAAAAAGTGTATCAAGGGATGGTACCATTATTATCACCTCACCAAGACAAATCCAATGACTACCTTTTCTCACTAGGGTAAAAAAAATTGGCATAAAAAAGTGTACCAATATAGTATACCATTGTGATCGTCTCATCGAGACAAATCCAATGACTGTAATTATGCAAGGCAAAAAAATTTCCAAACTTTTTTTAATTGTTTAAATATATTTTTTTTCAAAAAAGTGTTTTGAACAATACTAAACTAACAAAAAAAATAATTCTTCCTAGATTGCAAGTTATATTTTTTTTCTCCTTCCCCTCATATAAGTTGCACTTCATCAGATCCAAAAAAAAATGCCACATGAAACTTACCCAAATCAAAGATCTGATACCACTTGTACTGAAATTATTTATATGTTCACAAAGAATGATTTTATATCACACACAATAAGTAAATATTAGAGATCACACAATAATAATTGACAATAGATCATAATACTAGATAATATAGCAAAGCCACTTCAAGGGGGAAACCTCCACAACAATGCACTAAGAGCAAAATACTTAACATGATGATCAAAGACTAACCAATACCTCCTATATATAGTCTACTTATCCATGGTTATTCTATAGGTTGACCTAACTAAGAACATAGAGAAATGTAAAAAAAATATAAATGAGTTA
The DNA here is from genome assembly GCA_037957365.1 of Torreya grandis. Taxonomy (NCBI): domain Eukaryota; kingdom Viridiplantae; phylum Streptophyta; class Pinopsida; order Cupressales; family Taxaceae; genus Torreya; species Torreya grandis. The sequence continues at coordinate 1,311,364 of JARHVA010004266.1, forward strand.
TGTAAGCCACAAGTCATCCATACATATCCCAAGACACAACAAAGGTTAAGGGCGTAGCATTTAGTGTTCCTTATCTTGCACAATTTCATTTTTGAATGCCTATAGGTATGAGTTTTACCATTTTATTGAGTTTTATGAGGCCTAAAGGTCTAATTATCTTTTAATTAGGACATATAATAACATATATAAGTATTAAAACCATTTTATGTGCTCAAACAGTCACTTAAACCTCTCAAAAAATGTGTTTCCTATTTGTCTCTCTTGTTTGCTTGAAACTTTGCAACCTATACCTTTACCTTTATCCATTATTTGCCTTAAAATTTTGACTGAGGAAGGTTTAATAAGGTCATTTATACCCCATAAGATATCAAACATATTTTAATTTTTAACAAATAAGTCAAAAATGCAATCACATCTCTTAAAATTGAGCTATTAGGGTTTCAGAAGGGTTTTAGAGCACCTTTCCTTAACGATTGTTCATAAAGTTAAGCCCATATAACTTTAAAAAATACATGTAATATATAGTTAATATAGGAATATAAATAATCCTAATACTATTATATCCAAATATTATTCCCCTTTATGAAATGAACATTTAAAAATTGCCTACAGTAGCTTGCAACTAGCTAGTTAGAGGAATAGAAGAAACCTTTATAAAAAATTAGACCTGTGAGATGTTACAGAACATGGTTTAGGATTGATGAAGGTTATAGGATGTTTTATATACCTTTTTAAATATTCCCTACATAAATTTATTCTTCTTGAAAACCTAAAAAAAAAGTAACATCAATGGTGGTAAAATTTGTCAACATCATTGTTGACTTTGCTGGGATGTTTGTCAGATAAACATTCAAACACAATAGCCTTATTCTTTGGGATATAGAGTTTTGAAAATATCACCAAATATGTAACTAAAAATTAATTAAATAAACTAAAAAACTTGTGCATAAGCTCTTATGGAATTGAAATCTAAAATAACTACCAACTAAAAATGTGCAAAATAACACTTAAAGGAAAATAAAAATTAAAGCCACTAAATGAATATGTACATAAAATCACCTAGAGGAAAGTTAAATCTAAAAAAACTTCTACAAGACTCAAAATACACTTGTATCAAAAAAAAAAACCTCTTAGATATTCTCCATGTGGTTGGTAATGATGAGGAACAAACTACTATTTAAGTGCCATTTTGGTTAGATCAGCTCTTTTCCTACTTATCAACCTCTTTATCTTGTATCCAAGTGAATTGATTGAATCAAAAAAATATTCAATGTAAATAAAATCATCATGTGGTTTAATAATAACATCATATTTCTATTTCACACTAACAAATCCCTCTAATGTAACCACATTTTGACTTATAAGAAGAGCTACATTTTTAGCCTTTAGTGGCTAACTAGAATAATGTTCTTAGATTTCTATGACATATTTAGATATTTCATATTGATTGTCAAATACTAAAAATTATTCAATATCTTCAAGGAGATATAAATATTATTTTCTATCTATTTATGCACCTAAATGTATCAGTAGATTAATATAGTGTTAAGGAAATACTTCTCATTTATAGATTCAAAGAATCCATTACATGAGTTATTGGTTGTGATTTCCTATTATTTTTGATGGAGTAGTTGCCAAGATAAATGACTATTTCACAAAATAAACACGTAAATGGTTTTTGGGAGCAATTGTGGTCCTAAAAATTTATGAATATTAAAGTAATCTAAACTAAATCAAATGAATGATGCCCAAAACCTAAAGTCTAAACCCTAATCTAACATGGATATTTATAGTGACAAGATAAAATAAAGTGATCTAGTCAAAAAAGGAGAAAAAAGAAGGGTAGGGTAGAAAGAAGGTGTTTTTGATTTTCAATCCATAAATTATGACAAAATTTAGATTTAATCAAGACATGCACTTAACCAATAGATATCATGAAATGGCATAGGCAAAGATCCTACTATATATCAGGCAAATGTCTAAAGAGAGATAATGCAAATAAGAAATTAGGTTCACTTTAAAGGTTTACTTCCATAGGAAAATAGCTTTTGCACATTTTCAAGAAAAGAAAAAGAGAAAAAAATGAACCTAAGATCTTTCAATCAACCTAGCATAGGCACAAATAGATAACTCAACATTAACATGTGCACATCTAGGATTTGTAAAAATAATTTATATCTAAATATCAAACTAGATAATTGAGGAAGCATCCATGATATCAAACATATAGACAAATATTAGACAAACATTGTAGAATTCCTTGCTTATATTAATTGATCTAAGTTTAAAAAGTAATTTTGGCTCTAAAAACTTCCTCCCATTTTTTTACAATGGACAATACCTCTTTATATAGACAATTCATGAGGTATGTCAGTTATTCCCTATCAACATGCAACTGGACAAGTGTTATAGAAAATTATCCCTTTACCCATGCTAATAGAACTCATGACCTTGTTTAACTATGACTAACCTAACATAACTATGGGTTACATGTTTCCCATGCCTTTATAGAATAGAATATTCCTTTTAAAGGATTTACAAGGTCTTTAACTTAAAATAATATAATGTGTCAACTTAATTTAACTTTGAGATGCCTCTGTAACTGCAACCTTCTCTCATTTTATTATCGAATCTTCATTTTCATATTCGCTAACTAGATTAAGTCAAAGACACATGTGTTCACATTCCTGATCTTCACTAGTTTGAGAATATAACATGTCATGTCAATATGTAAAATTCCATGCTAAACTATCCATTTGATTAAAAAAATGTGACCATTTTTGCCTTTAGACATGTGTCCTTACTTTGTGCTCTCTCACGTCAGATCAATTTTGTACTATTGGTCAATTTTAGAGTCCATTAGCATTAGCTTTTATTATGAGCCATTGATATTCATATCTGAGATCATGATATTATGCCATGTGGGAGCATCTCATGAGATCTGATATCTTTTCATCATTTTGACACTATCATACCATGTGGGAGCCTCTTTCTTTCTTTGGGCTCCTTTGAATTATCAACCCTTACTTCCCACCATTAGATCATTCTCGCTCGAGTTGATACGGTCCATTTGATCTTACCCACCTGAGTAAACGTGCTCGATAATATATTTATATTGAGATCAAGGATCATGCCACTTGGTGAATCCTCATTTATCTTGGGGCTCTTGACTTTTAAACTTATGCTCTCTATTGGATCTTTAGGATAATTACTGAGATCATGACACTTGTCACTCTTGTGGTGCTCTTAGATCCTTTTGACCTTTTAACCCTTTTCTCTCTATTAGATCTTTGGTACTTAAGTTAACATACACCATAGATCAAATTCTTGACTTATTAACTTTTGATCCTTACCCATGGGATATGATTTCTTTTTAAGCCCCTACAACCTTGCCACCTATCACTTTTGGGTTTGTCCATTTCTTTAAGCATAAAATAAAATACATAAGCATTTTAGAGACTATAAATAACTTAAAATAAAGTTTATCCTAAGTTTTTTTTAGTTTTATTAGTAAATATGACTTGGAATTAGGATAAAAATTTAGTTTAAGTCTAAAATATAATAAATAGCTCCTTGTTAATTAGTCCTATGAACCATCAAGCATAAATGACTTAGCATATGACTTAGACTTGGGCTACAGTTCTAAACTAAATCTATAATATAATATAGTGCTTCCCACATTAATTTGAATCTTATTTCAAAAGAACCTAGGCTAACACATTTAGACTAAGGTTTTTAAAACATTATTTAACCATAGATTTAATTAGATGATTAAAGACCAAGGGTTACTCAAAGTAAAGAGTCAAATTCACATTAAATCATGAAGTTTAGACATTGTTCATTCTAGATGGACTCTATTGATCCTGTAACCTAAAACACAAAGATATAATTATTAGTAAATTTAGACAAGATCAAAACCCAATCATGTGTAAATATGCTAATCCAACCATGGTATGGATGATCTTCAAATAACGATAATGTGAAAAACACTCTAATATTACTCTGATCAAATGTATTTTCAATTTAAAGGACAAATTTACACAATTTGAAATAAGGGTCTCCATTTTTAGGAATGGGGGTATGTTGACCTCAACAAATGGTGATTTCTAGATGAAATATAACAATATGTTAGAATACAAATACTCTTGGTTTAAAATAATAACTAGACAAACCATCCCATATGATCAAGTACCATTGTTAAGATCAACTCATATTTAAAATAAGTCTTACATATGTAGAATTAGGGTCAAACATCAAAACTCAACCATGTTATGTGTGTTCTTTGATCCCACTTACTTTTTTCCATGGGATTTAGGGAACAATTTATAGATTTCATGACTTCAACCATTAACACTAACTTATAACATATTTGGATGTGCATTGAGGATCCTACTTTATCTTAGGGAAGGATTTATCATTTATCTACTACTAGATAAGCATACATATCTCTGATAAATATTTATTTGGATCCACTCAAGTCCTTGCTTCATTGTTAGCCAGGCATCCATAGCCTCAATAGAGTTTGCCAAAATCATTTTTTCCTAGAAAGCTCTTGAATTTTGTAATAAGGTTCTTATTTTTTTATTTTTCAAGTCATTTTAACTTTTTAGCAAAGGTTGGGTACTAGGTTATCTAGGTTTTAGGATTTGGTCAAGTGCTTGATCTTTAGATAATCATCCTTGGTTGTAAACTTTATCTGGGAAATAGTGTTTATTAAGTGCAAACAATGACTGTGTTTCAATAATTCAAACTTTCACCCAACATGTGCAATCCTTACTAAAATAAAATTTAGATAAAAAAAAGGTTTAATATTTTAAGTAATAATTAACCAAGATATCAATCTTTACTAATTTCTCCAAATCATAACATCAATTCAAATTTTTAGAATCCATGATCAATCAATGTTTAAAAATCATACCTGTATTCTTGGTTTGAGAAGCTCCTTGAGAATTTAGGTTAATTTGGATCTTGAAAACTATCTTGGAAAATACTTATTGAAAGTAGGGAACAAAGCAAAGGAAAAATCAAACACACTAAATAAACAAACAACAAGCAAACATATATTTACAAATACTATTTACAAATAATGGATAAGAAGGAAAGAAACATGAAAGAAACTAATATAAATCCCTACATTAAATCCATAAATAACATACCTCTAGGATCAAATGAAAAGTTATATAGTCTACTATAGAACCTTGAAACATGATTTCTTTCATTTAATGGCCCTTTCTTGTGGATATGAGCATTTGTATGCTTGTGTCTTCTATATGATATAACTTGGCTTACCACCTCCATTCTCAAGTGCATGGATTGAAGATATGGATCCAAGATCCAATCATCTTCTTAATAACTTATTATTTCTTGCATTAGGAAAATTATCTCTAATTCATTCAAAGAATGATTATGTCTTGTCTCATTCTCCTTCCATGGTTTTATTGTGAACTCAACTGGTATACTTGGATTGATGTCTTCATTAGAATCTAAATATTCTTGCTTTTGGATCTACATAATATCATTTCTTCTTGAAGAATAGATATAATAGTACTTTTTATAATACATTCCTTAATCTCCACATGAAGTGGGAATAAACTATCAATACTTACACAAAAAATCTCCAAGTCATCCCAAGAGTATTTTACATCATGATCAATAGAAAAGATATAAGATTCATTTGGAATATTACCATTTTAAACATGTTTATCTTATATTTCTAACCTTTTGATAGAATCATATGAAAGTTCTTGATATGTTTCATTTGCTTCATCTTCATCTTGTTTGCTTGCAAGTGTTTCAATGACATCTTTAGGTACTCTATTCATCTTAGCTATAATTTTTTATATTGCTTCAGAAAGGATAGAATATTCCTCCATGATTGGTATAGTATATCCCTCCTCTAAAGTATCTTTAAATTCTTCTTCATCTTGAAATGGCAAATCATAGGTTTCTACCATAAGAGCTATTTTGGAAGATGTATATGTCTCAAAAGAACTAGATGACCATGTAACATTATTATGTCCTATAATAATTAGTCAAAGGCACATCACAAGTGTTTATGCTAGGCATATTCATAATTTTAGAAGGCTCATTGTTATAATTTTCATTGCTATTTTGAAACCTAGATTTAGGTCTATTGAATCCCAAATAGAATAATTTCTACCATTGTTACCTAATTGATTTTGTGTCTCAAGAAAATCAATGCTCAGTTTATGAACCATTTTTAATATGGAGTCATTTCACTTTCAGTTGCCTTTAAATTGTGAACTTGAGGACTACTTCTAGTTTTTGGCACCATATCTTTTTGATCTTATGCATAAAATCCACCTATAATGTTACTCAAGAATCCTAGGTTTTGACCAAGATGAGCATGACTCAAAGGTAATTGCTTTAAAAATGGAGTTTGATATAAAGTAAGCATGCTTTGATTAACATCAAGCATGACATTCAACATGAGAAAATTAGGATTGATATTTGGAATGACATATTCCATTTAACCTTGAGGTTACATCTAGTCATTAATTACCATAGCTTTAGCATAGGCTAAAGCTAATGTATTAATGAATCTAACAGATCTTTTCAAAAACATATAAGTTAATGGATCTAAATCATCTTTATAAATCTCTAAAGCTAAAGCCTCAATAGGTATATAAAGATCTATATTTATATTCAACATCTTTTAAAATCTAGCATTAAAATCTCTAATGGTTTCATTTGAATCTTTATTCACAGTAATGAATTGTTGATAAAGGACATATGGACTGATGTTATTTCCAATTTGATCAATGAAATAATTATTAAAATCATTCCAACTGATAATGAAATATTCAATAAGGTTAAGAAACCAATTATATGCTTCATATTTAAGAGTAAAAGGAAACAATCTACTAGTAGCATATTCATGAATAACATTTAATAATCCTAAGGTAACTTTAAAGCACTTGATATGTTCTTCAATAGTCACAACACTAGTAGGATTAAAATAAGGAAAATACCATTCAGTATTTCAAGCCAAATCATGTACTTGACTAGACACATTGATAGAAAATCCACTTAACCACACCATACCTTGATGAAGATCTTACTTTTGCTGTTCCATCTCCAAATACTATTCACAATACAACATAGAAACTAAATCTTTGTAAAGATAAATGGATCTTCAAATATTTGCAAAAAATTTCACATAAATTTTCAAAGAATATCAATATTTACCTAAATAAGACTAAAGACTGGTTTGAAACCATGAAAATCAATCATCTTTACACAATTGAGCCAAGAATAACATAAATATGCAAAGAATCAACTAATCTTTGAACAAAATTCACAATACTTAGCAAAGATACTTCAAATTCATAAAAATTTAGCTAAATTCCCTCCTTCTAGCACTAATTTTTCAAGTGTTGATGCACCTAAATGTATTTTTAGGTTCATATAGTGTTTAAGAAACACTTCTCATTTCTAGATTCAAAGAATCCATTGCATGAGTTACTGGTTGTGATCTTCCTAAGATCTATGGTAGATTAGCAGCCAAGCTAAATGACTATTTCACAAAATGAACATGTAAATGGTTATTGGGAGTAACCATGGTCCTAAAACTTTGTGAATATTAAAGTAATCTAAACTAATTTAAATGAATGATTCTCAAAACCTAAAGTCTAAACCCTAATCTAACATGAATATTTATAGTGAAAATCTAAAATAAAGTGATCTAGTCAAAAAAGGAGTAAAATGAAGGGTAGGGTAGAAAGAAGGTGTTTTTGATCTTCAATATAGACAATATGACAAAGCTTAGATTTCATAAAGACATATGCTTAACCAATATATAACATGAAATTGCATAGGCACAGATCCTACTATATATCAGGAAAATATCTAAGAAAAGATAATGCAAAGAAGAAATTAAGTTCACTTTAAAGGTTTATTTCCATATGAAAATAACTTTTGTACATGTTCAAAAAAATCAAAAGAGAATGAAATGAACCTAATATCTTTCAATCAACCTAGCATAAGCACAAATTGACTACTTGGCATTAACATGTGCACATCTAGGATCCATAAAAACAATTTAAATTTGAATATCAAACCAAATAACTAAGGAAGCATCCATGATAACAAACACAGACAAATATTAGACAAACTTTGAAAAATTCCTTGCTTGTATTATTTTCTCCAAGTTTATAAAGTAATTTTAGCTCTAAAAACTCCCTCCATTTAAAAAAAAATAGATAATACCTCTTTATATAGACAATTTATGGGGTATGTCAGTCATTCCCTATGAACATGCAATTAGACAAGTGTCATAGACAAGTATCTCTTTGCTCATGCTAATAGAACTCATGACCTTGTTTAACTATGACTAACCTTACATAATTATGAGTTACATGTTATCCATGCCTTTAAAGAATAGAATATTCCTTTGAAATAATTTATTGGTCTTTAAGTCAAAACAATATACCATGTCAACTTAATTGGCCTTTGAGATGACTTTATAACTGTATCTTTCTCTTGTTCTATTACCAGATCTTCATTTTCATATTTGTTAACCAAATTAAGTCTAAGACATGTATGCCCACATTCCTGATCTTCACTAGTTCAAAAATATAATGTGTGATGTCAATGTGGCAATGCCCATCTGAGCTATCCATTTGATTAAAAAAATGTGACCGATGTTGCCTTTGGACACATTTCCTTACTTTGTGCTCGCTCAGGTTGGATCAAATTTTCACCATTGATCTATTTTGGAGTCTATTATCATTAGCTTTCATTATGAGCCACTAATCTTCATCTTTGAGCTCACAATATTATGCCTCATGACAACATCTCATGAGATCCAATCTCTTTTCATCATTTGGGTGATATCATGTCATGTGAGAGCCTCTCACTTGCTTTAAGCTCCTTTTAATTATCAAACCTTGCTTTACACCATTAGATCATCCTCACCCAAGTTGATGTGGTCCATTAGATCTTGTCTATTTGAGAAAAATGTGTTGTGTAGGATCTTGTCATTGAGATCTAAGAGCATGCCACTTGACTAATCCTCACTTGTCTCAAGGTTCTTGAATTCTAAAATTACACTCTCTGTTGTATCTTTAGGCTGCTTGTCGATATGGTGACACTTGTCACTCCCATGGTGCTCTTAGATCCTTTTGACCTTTCAACCCTTTTCTCTCTATTATATCTTTGGTGCTCAAGTTAACATACACCGTAGATCAAATGCTTGAATTATTGACTTTTAATCCTTACTTATGGGTTGTTGATCTCTTTTAAATCCCCTAAAATATCTCCACCTATCACCTTCAGGTTTGTCCATTTATGTGGGCATAAAATAAAATACATAAGCATTTTAGATACTATAAAAACTTAAAATAAAGTTTATCCTAATGTTTTTTTAGTTGTATTAATAAATACAACTTGGAATTAGGATAAAACTATAGTTTAATTCTAAAATATAATAAATATCTCCTCATTAATTAGTCTTGTGACCCATCAGGCTTAAATGACTTAGTATAAATATTCTATCCTAGTGTTTGAGTTGTATTGATAAATACAACTTAGACTTGGGCTAGAGTTATAAACTAATTATATAATATAATAAAGTGCTTCCCACATAAAAGGTTCCCACATTAATTTGAATCTTATTTCAAAAAAAACCCTAGGCTAACAGATTTAGACTAAGGTTTTTTAAACATTGTTTAACCATAGATTCAATTATATGATTAGATAACAAGGGTTAATCAAATTAAAGAGTCAAATTAATATTAAATCATGAAGATTAGACATTTTCCATTCTAGATGGACTCCATTGATCCTGTAACCTAAAACAGTGAGATCTAATGTTATAAAATTTAGATAAGATCAAACTAGAATCATGTGTAAATATGCCAATCCAACCATGGTATGGATGATTTTCAAATAAATATAATTTGAAAAATACTCTAATGATACTTTGATTAGATGTATTTTTAATTTAAAACACAAATTTGCATAATTTGAAACAAGGGTCCCCATTTTTAGGAATGGGGGTATATTGACCTCAATACTATCTTCATTGAGATCTTCTTGAAATATGCTTTGATCAACATCATCCTGTACATGATTTCCAAACTTCATAACCACTTTTTCAATGTCTTCACAAGTATATGTAGGCCTAAAAATATTATAAAAATCTTAATCAACCCAAATTACTGCTACCATAAGTCATAAAAAACTTATTGATCCTCACTTATATCTTCTTGATATTTACAAGAAATCACTACATATTCTTTTGTATATTTAGTTAGCTTATGTCTAACATTATTAACTTGTGAAAACACTAACAAAATATCACTAGTTGATGCCATATATTCTATAACATCTTCATGATAATCTTCTCAAGGTTTAATTTTAGCTACAATTTGATTTTGCTCCTCAAAGATTTCAACATGATCTTATTTTATGCCAAATTTAAGCTCATTTAACCAAAACAACTCTTGATCATCTTCTCTTGAAAAATTATCATCTTCACCTAAATATTCTTATTTTTCTCTCCATATAATAGGTACTCCTTCAAAAATGGATATGGTGATAGGGTAAGAGATTTCATTTGGTGGCATATGAATATAGGTCATTATTGGCTTCTCTTAAACTTGAGGCACTTGGTGAAGCTTGTTTGATTTAATATGATAATTTTTATGAGCTAAAAAGGCAAGAATATGATCGTTAATACTTTTAAAAATCATATTAAGAGAATTTAAAGCATGTATTACCTCTTGGTGCTCATCTATAGCCCTTCTCTTAGATATTGTAATGGCTGAAACAAATTTCTTTGATTTATTAGGCTCGCTAATCTGATTTATTTCTACATGATCTTCAACTTGATAATTTACCAATATTGCATTTGGTTGTACTTGTCCATGATTCACTTCCCCTTGTTACATCATAGCTTCATTGTGTTGGCCTTATTGAAGAAAGGATTCCTCTTGTGTCATTTGAGGAATTGTCATATAATGTGCTACTAAATCTTGATTTTTCACATCACTGGTGTTAGAAGGTTACCAACTTGAATCTTACATCAAATTAATTTGTACTAGAATAAGGGCCTTGGTTGAGGAAGGAATATTAGGATTAATTAAATCATATGGTTTGGATGGTGTAATGGTTCCTTGAGCTTGATATGGAGGCCTATTATCTCTAAAGACTTGGTAGGGAGGTATTTTCTCTCTATATGGCTGATATGTGGGCTAATTAGGAGCTTGATATTTCCTATTAGCTTGATATTATTGCCTTTTTAGTTGAACTAACTGATTACCAAAAGATTGAAACATACCTTTTAGTTCACCAAGCCCACTGACTAGTAATCAATTCACGATCATATATACTTTTCTTGATCAAAATGAACAAGGAGAGTTACCATGGACCTATACCTTATAGTTCATTTAAATGTCAACTCAAGGATGTAGACTTGATAGGATGATGTCACTGTATGTGTACACTCAATCTTCTAATTTGACCTTCTGCTAATTATTATCTAAGATATTAAAGTCATGTAGTAAATGAAATTATGAAATTTAAACATAAACATAATACTATGAAATAAATGCTTATACATTGGAAGATTCCTTAAACAAATCTAAGCAAGAATGTAAATCACACAACACATAATGCATAAAGAAATCAAATGACATGCTTAGCTATTAAATATGTTGGATTATTTTTGTAGACTTCCATAGGGGGCCCTTCCTCCTTTCGAATCTAACTTCAATCCTTCCTCTCACAAAACTTAATTGAACTTAGAAATGCTTGTTCATATTAATAAAAAATGTAGTAATGAATTATCACAAGAAATTACAATAATAGTTTCTTGATAAAATATACTTCTGATAATATCTAATCAACATCTACTATCTCAACTCTTCTATTACACACACAAACACACACACACACACACACACACACACACACACACACACACACACACACACACACACACACACACACACACACACACACACACACACACACACACACACACACACACACACACACCTCAAAGGAGATTGTTTTATATAAAACAATATATATTCTAATATACGATACATTCAACTTAGAATATCCAAAATTGGCTCCTTATGCTAAAGTCATCTTTCATGTGAATTCTAAAATATCACTATAGGACAAACAAAACTATTTCAGTCTTCAACTACTTATTTATTGGGCTCTAAGAGAGTTATGGTTATTTCTATAAGTCAGTTGAAAGAGGAATCAAAATCTGCTCATTCATGATTGTGGTCATGCAGTGGCTGCATGACATTCCATGTAATGTGATTCCATTGCTATAAGATGTTTCATGCTATATAACTATTTTCCCAAAACATATTTAAAAAACATTATATAAAAATAATCCTAAATCAACAGATAGCCATCATATATTTAATTCCAATACATAATTCTAACTATTAAAAGAGTACAAAAACATAATGCTATTTGCAAGATTATGGCTATATGCAAAAAGAAACTTATGGGAAAATGTTCAAAATCGTGGTTAAAAATTATAATGAATGTAATAGATGAGGATAAAAATATGAAATTTTTTTGGCTCATCACACCCCCCAACTTAATATCTTTCTCGACCTTGAGCAACAATCTTGTTCATTCCCATTTCACAAATAACTTTGAAATCCATGAGATCTATAACACCACTGGCAAGGTGAGCATAAAATCCACACCTTTGTTCAAATAGTTTCCAAATTTTGACCTCCTTAGCTTCATTCATTAGGGCTTTATCCTACCAATCTGGAATAGGATACCAAAATAGAGGGGGCTGGAATTTGAGGTTCAATAATTGAGTCCCTTTTCACCTGCAAGAAGAAATATTCTATGATCTTGTTAAATGTTACATTTAAGTTAAAATGGGAATATGGCTCTCCCTTTTTCAATGCATGAGTGAGATCATTCCATCATTCATTAAAAAATTCTCTTGTAGTAAGACCAACATAATTTCTCAATATTAAATAAAAATCTTGGGCTTCATCATAATTTTTTGTAAACCAAGCTCTAACTTCTTTCTTTAACATGATATTATCCCATTCAGTCAATATAACATCAGGGGCCATTGATTCTCTTCTAATAAGCAGCTGCATTTCATTTTCTTTTTTCCTATATTTAGCTACTTTTCTTCCTCATCTCTGCTCATTCAACAAATATGATGAAAATTCATTTAGTTGGACATCTCCAGTGTATATATTAGGGTTCCACTCTCTGTCATAAAGAACAACATAATTATGAAGGTAGAACTCACACAATTTTTCTTATTATTCTTGTGAACTTTATTTATAGATATAAAATAAGGAGAGGGGATCAATGACTTCATGAAGCATGTCATAATAAATTCTAATAAATTTTAACTTATACCATTGCTCTTCAAGGTAGACTAAATAAAATCTTATAGGAGGCCTGCAATTAAGGAGTTCTTGGGCAAGACCAGCCATATCTTCAATTTTATACTTCAGTTTGGATATGATCTCTTCCTTCAACTTATTCTCTTCTTTCAATCTCTTATTTTCTTTTCTTAATTCCTTTAGAATTTCAAACTATCCATCCAATTCATCAATTTAGAATATATTACAAACAAAGAATGATACTTAACTTCTTGGGTAGTTGGAGGTTCTTATTATTGATTTAAATCTATAAAAGGGTGTGAAATAATGATTGAATGATGGTCTTTAGTAGAGGGATGTAGCTAAAAATTATTCCAGCAAGTGCATCTAGTCCTCCTCTAGATTGATCTTGCAGTTTCTTTCTTAATCACTCAATTTATTGTAGGGCTTGCTCAAGAGTGGAAAATTATATTTGTATAATAGGTTACTCTAATTTCTCTACTTCTTCCTACATTGGTTCCTCATGCAATTCTTCATGACTATGCTCTACTTGTTTTTCCTCTTGATTGTATTTTAGAAAACATTTTTCCTTCTTTATTTCAGCCTCTAGAGATTCATCATTGTTAGTAGTCTATTCTTATATAGATTATTCATTAATTTCAATAATATAAGAATGTATAGTTCTCATTTTTATTCTCAATCTATGAGATCTACAAGGATTAGAGGCTAGCTTGGCCTTTTTAGGAGAAGGTGGAAGTTCCTCCTTAGACTCCTCTGAATCAGGCTAGAGAATGAGTTTCTTCCTTTTTCCTCTCGATTCCCTAGTTATGGAAGTCCTTTCTTTAGTCCTTTTTATAGGTTATTGTGTTTTTGTAGGAATATCTTATTCTATAGGATCTTGTGTTGATGCAAGAAGGTCTCCTTCTATAGGTTCTTGTATAGCTACAAGAAGGTTTCTATTGTAGGTTCTTGTGGAGCTGCAAGAAGGGCTTAATCTATCATTTATTCTTCTACCTCTATTTCCTCTTCTATTTCATTTCCTTCTCTATCACTTTCTACATTTCTTGGTACTTGGATGAATTATTCCCAACTTATGTTGGGTCTAGTCCTTTGAAAATGGTCTTGAATAATCAACTAGATTAAATAATGACGGGAAAGAGCTTTGGATTTACCTTTTTGAAATGCCTCTAAAATTTTTGTGATTATGTGGAGCAATAAATTGGGTATGTTTATCTCTATATCATGCCATAAATGATTCATGAACTTGAAGTGTATGCTATACATCATGGAATACCTCCCTTCATAAGTGAAATATCTACATATGAACTTAATAAATTTGGCCCATCATCCTAGTAAAGATAATCATGCAATGCCCTACTTTTAAGTTTATAAGCTTTCATTTCCTCTAATGAATTTTTCCTTCTCTACCTTGGAATCAAATTTTTATCCCGATGCCTCCTTTATTCATTATAATCCCTTTACTCTACTAATGATAGTCTCTATCAGCTTTATATCCATTTATTTTACTATTGCCAAGTTGTTATGCAACGAGCTAGTGAAATCTTCTATAATTCCATTATCTATAGCCTATATCTTCTTAAAATACTGTACCCATCCTACAACTAGAATAGGGCCAAGATGTCTAGAATATTGGTTAAAGGAGTGATCTCAAGTGGTTCATGTTTTATCAAGTCCCCTCCCATATTGTGAGATGAAATTTGAGTTGCAGGTATGTGTTCTTATAGCAAGGGTTTTGTGGCTTTGGAAAAATGTTTGTGATTGTTTTTTTTTTTGAGTGAAATAATCCATTTGAATTATGGAAAATATCCCCCCAACTTAAACTATCACTTATCCTTGATGGAAAAAGATGACATGCATAAAACATCTCATGGTAATAAAAAAGGGTGGTGGTAGAAGTGCATCAAAGGTCACATCAATCAGTGAAGGAGAAGATATGGTGATTTGGCATGATAAGGAGAAGATATGGTAGCTCATTAATATCATTAGTACCATCATCTTAATAATAATTAAAATGTATAACATGAAATAAATCTAAAATAATTACCTTGTTACTTGTAATAATAACTTTCATTAATGCACAAATAATGATTCGAAGTGGTGGTCATGGCGTGTGTTGTCATTTTAATTGGAAATTGGAAAAAAATGCTTTATGTAAGATGGAATGATAAGAATATATCCTGTAGAAAGAAATGTTTCCTTTAGCAACAAGTTTTATCCTATAGTAGTAAGTTTTTTATCCTATAGTAAAGAGAAAAATGTATTTCTACTCCAAGGGAATGAATCCTCAAAAAAAAAAGTTGAAAACAAAAATTTTATTACAGTAGTGCCTTCTCTCTCTCTCTCTCTCTCTCTCTCTCTTTTAAATTTTCTGGTCCAAACTCAACTAGAATCATAGGAATTCAAGAGGTAGGATTTTATTCAGCCTGAACCAAGCCATTGTGAATGAATTGTTTTTGGCTACATGAAGTTTTATTAATCTTAGAAGATATTAGAGAAGGGTTGACATAAATACCTTTTAGCTATAGGAACATGTTGATTTGCTTCATGAAGAAGAGATGGATGTTTTTATTCAATAAGTTGGTGAGTGATAGTTTCTTTGGAAAATGGTTTCTTATACAGCTTAATCTTGTGGCCATTAACAAGTAGTCAAAACCCAATAGAGTCAATGGTCATGACCTTTATAGTTCCATTATCAAAAAAATGTTCAATCTCATAAGGCCCAAACCATCTAGACTATATATTTCCTTTAAGATCATTGTATTTAGAGTAAAAAAGGAGTGCCCAATCACTAGGTTAGAAATTCTTAGTCTTGATTTTTATATCATGCCAACTCACATGTTGTCTTTTCATTATTTCAGTGTGATGAAGTGCTTACTTTCTTAGTTCATCAAGTGTATTTAGCTACATGACCCTATATTATTGATCTTTTGAAATATCTAAGCCCAAATCAAGTGTTGTACTTAATTTTTAATGTTCAAACTCAATGGGAAGAATAGGATTTTTACCATAAACTAGTTTATATGGAGTGAAACTAGTTGTGGTTTTCTAAGTGATTCTATAATCTTAGGTTGCTTCTAGAAGATGAGTTGACCAATCTTTTCTATGCAGGCTAACAGTCTTAGAGGGGATATTTTCCAATTCTCTATTTGTCACTTCCACATAACCATTTGATTGAGAATGGCAAGGGGTAGACTTTTTATGTCTGATTTCATATTATTTTACCAAGGCAACTATGAGGTTTGATGTAAACTATGGGCCTTGGTCTGTGACTATTTTTCTTGGTATTCCATATTAGGTGAATATTTATTCATACAAGAACTTAGCTACTTTCTCATCTCAAAAATGGGTTAAGGCTTTGACCTCTGCCCATTTTGTGACATAATCAGTGTACACCAATATATATTCCTTGTTAGATTTAGGATCAATGGACCTACAAAATCTAGTCCCTATTTGTCAAAGGGTTCCAAAACTAGTTGTGGTTATAATGGCATTTCATCAGAGTGAGTGGGTTTTTCCATATGCTAACATTGATCACATCTATGGGTATACATCATGGAATCCTTATGAAAAGAAGGCCAATAATATCTATCAATTAGTACTTTCATGGAAATCCATTTGACAGTAAAATGACCTCCACAGGGTTCATCATGGGAGGCTCTGAGAATGTCATAAGCTTCATCTTCTCAGATACATATTCTCATAACTAAATTTGGTCCAGTAATAAAGGGATATCCTACAATCCAAGAATAAAATCTACTCTTTTAGATCAGATGTTGTTTGTCCCTAGGTGAGAAATGTTGTGGTAATGATTTTACAGTAAGATAGTAATATCTGTGAACCAAGGAGATTGAATTGTTATATTAAATAAATTTTCATTAGGAAAAAAATCATTAATAATAGAAATGTGCTCATCATTTTGCAATTGAGATAGAAAATCTACTACTACATTATCCTTACCTAGTCTATCCATAATGGTAATATCAAACTCCTATAGAAAAAATAACCATTGAATTATCCTACCTATTATAACAAGTTTATTCATTAAATACCTAATTTTTCATGATCTATGGAGATGAATACTTGGTAACTTGAAATTTAGTGTTGAAATTTGTTGATGGCATAGATGAAAGTAATAAATTTATTCTCTATTATAGTGTAGTTGATTTCATCCCTTTAAAGATTCTTGTTGATAAAATAGATTACATAACTTAGGGATTAATCTTTTTAGCCAAGGATAGCTCTTAGATTGGTGTAAGATGCATCTATGTGGATGTGAAAAGGATTATTCCTATCAAGCCCTTTCAAAAGAAGATTTTTTATGAGAAGATCTTTGAGTTGTTAAGATATATTTTGACAATAATTAGTCCAAGTAAATTCAACATCCTTAGTAAGCAATCCAAATAATAGGATGGCAATTTTATTAAAATATTTGATGAATCATCTATAATAAATAACATGTCCTAAAAATCTTCTAACATATTTTTTCTTATTTGGTGTGGGTAGATCCTTAATGATACTTATCTTTGTTGGGTCAACTTGAATTCTAGCAAGGGATATGTGATGCCCCAACACAATCCCTTTAGTAATAATCATGTAACACTTTTCATTAATCAAAGATAATTGGTGGTCCTGGAAACATTGAAGAACTTTCTCTAGGTTGATCAACATTCTTTGAATGTCTTCCCATAGATAGTGAAATAATTCATGTAAATTTAAACATAATCACAGGAGAGATCAAAAAATATACTCAAAACAACCCTTTGAAAATTAGTTAGGGCATTGCAAAGGACAAATGGTAAGATGACATAGGTATAGGTTCCCTAAGGGCAAGAAAAATTGGTTTTATCTTGGTCTTATGGATTAATTCATATTTGATTATAACCACTATATCCATCTAGGAAGGGAAAAGTAATTTTTCCCTATTAATGTATCTAACAATTGATCAATAAATGGAAGGAGAAAGTGATCCTTCTTGATAACAACATTAAATTATTGGTAATCAATGCAAATACACCATTTTCCCTCTTTCTTAGGGACAATGACTAGGAGAGAGACCCACTGGCTATCCTAAATAGGATAAACAAACCTTGCATCCAATATTTTTTATAACTTAGTTTTGACAATATCTTTAACTATAGGATTCATTCATCATTGGGGTTAGTGAATAGGTTTACATTCTTCTTTAATGTAAATGTGATGCATGCATAAATCTAGGGGTATTCCTCTCATGTCATGGTGATCCTAGGAAAATTTTGTGTGCTTTCTCAACATTGTAACTAATTGAATTTCTTATTGGGGTGTTAAGGAGGTGTTGATATTGAGAGATTTGTTTGGTAGAATGTCTATTTGATTTGTTAAAGAAGCATGGTTTCTACGTTGGTGATTAAAAGAGCATAGATGCATTGATGGGGAAATAATTGATGGAATGTCCAAATGTCTCTTGAAATTTATAAGATTATTCTTAGGAAAGGTATTTTGAAGAGGGCATGGTGTACATTCTAATAGGTTTGTGGGTATAGGATCTTGTCAGTAGGTTTTTTGCAAGATACCATTATGGATAGTGTCTTCTTCTTATGCCTACAAAGATAGACTCTAGTCAATTATGTAGAGAGTCTATAAGGAGACATCTTCCTCAAAGTCATCAATCTAAGGGGTTGGGCCTTCATTCTAGGAAGGCTGAGCTAGTGGATACAAAACTAATTTCTTGGTATCATTTCTATTGGAAATTAGTATTTTTCCTAACCTACAACAAATAAAAGCATCAGTGGTGGCCAACCATGGGTGGCCAAGGATGAGAGGATAACCCCATAAGTTTATTTTTGGATATAGGAAAATAAATTCTATTGGATATTTCTAAGATTCCATAGTGATAAAAAGGTCCTCAACAATCCCCTTAGTCTTAACAATTGATCTATCAACCATCTAGAGGATGGTGGGTGTTGGATAGAGAGTGGTAAGTTTTATATATTGCATGGTCACCATGGTTATCACATTGGTGGATGCACCCTAATTAATTAAAGTATTGGAGATGGGTTAGCCATGGATGCTAACATTAACTACAGGACTTCTCAGATCAAAATATTTTTGGGGAACTATGTTCCCCAACATAATATCTGCTAGTTGCCAATGACTTGGACTATTTTATGATCTTTCTTTCTTCCCAATTTTTTCAAATATATCTCTCTAAAAAATTTATTATAGATAGGAACATCCTTTATTGCTTGAAAGAGTGGGTTTTTTATTCACACACTCTTGAGTTATCCTAAAATATCAAATTTAAAATCTTGTTTAGGATGTGATATGTTCAATCTCTCTAAAAAAGGAAGATTGTCAGGTTTTTTTTATTTTTTTGATGGACTTGGATTAGGATTGGCCATGGGTGGATGTGGATTATTATAGAGTGGGGCTGGTTCAAAATGTTATATGATTATGGGTGAGGTGGGTTGTGGAAGAACATGACCTGTGTAAAGTTGAACTTGATTAATATCCAACTTGTATGTTAGATACTGCACTATTTTAGTGGATTTTGTTAGTTGAACCAAATTAATTATAGGATTGGGGATGGGATGGGTGGGTAATTGAGTGGTTTGAATAGGTTGCTGAGTGTTTGGTATTATGGCATGTTATTGTTTTAGTTGTTGCATTTGTTGGGGAAAGCCTTGATTACCTCTCCATTGTTATTACCATGGATTAGAGGGATAAAACCATTGCTAGTTTTGGAATTGCAGTTTTGGAATTGCCTAGGTTGAGGTTGTTATCATTTTATTGCATCCATAGTTGATTTTGGGGTAGCTACCAATTTATTTAGGACCAATTTTTATTAGGTATATTCATCCAAGAACCATATTGATGATTATTTAAAAATTGAGAATTTACAAACATAGAGTTTGATGGCATACTTGGTCTTTGTACTCATGGTTTCCATTGAGCCACAAAAAACACTTGATTCTCATCTTCTCCTATGGCATGTAGCTCCACTATCTCAAGATTCTCCTTGGTTATGTTGACTACCTAAGATTTCATATAATGGCATGTGCAATCCACCTTCTTCTTTTTGCATTTAGGGTAATAGGTGGCTAAGGATTTCTTAGTTTATTCTTGATTCCTTTGTGTATGTAATGTATCAATCTAATTAAATAGGTGGGTGATAATGTCCTATTTCATGTACTAGAGTAGGTTTATAACTTAACCTTTAGATAGTCCTACTGTAGATGTTTTAGGAAAGGTTTTGCCCCTACTTTTGTTCATGGTTGATCTAGAGTAGTTTTTACATAGAACTATTAGTTCATCAAATGGTAGTGTAGAAACATCACCACCAGACATTACATATAGTACCTCTATACAATCATCTCTAATTCCTTTCAAGAATATTAGCTTGATTGATTCCTTGTCCATTATAGTCTACTTATATTTTTTTAAGCTGAACAAAAATCTTTCCATATATTCTTCTAATGACTCATCATTATCTTGTGTCATTCAGAATATGTTATATCTCCTATAGTTTCTTCCCCTACAATAGTCTTGGTATTTCATCAAAAAATTCTCCTTAATATCTTCCCAAGTAGAAATGACATCCTTTCCAAGTCGTATGAACCATCTAAGTGATTCATATTTAAGTGTTGCTGGAAATAATTTAAGTTTTTGAGCATCTTGATTATAATCATAGCCATGGCATAAAATGTCAAACTTAAAAAGAAATGTGTTTAGATCCTTAGATGATTTTCCCCTAAAAGTAGGAAGGGTATAGTGAGGGATATTCTTCAT